>JAEHOC010000049.1:600000-805844 GCA_016834605.1 Chlamydomonas incerta | reverse complement strand
GGAGAGGGGCTGGGGCTGGGGCTTGGCTCAGGCGACGGAGAGGGAGAGGGGCTGGGGCTGGGGGTGGGGCTGACCTCAGGCGACGGAGAGGGGCTGGGACTGGGGCTTGGCTCAGGCGACGGAGAGGGAGAGGGGCTGAGACTGGGGCTTGGGCTTGGCTCAGGCGACGGAGAGGGAGAGGGGCTGGGGCTGGGGCTTGGCTCAGGCGAAGGAGAGGGAGAGGCGCTGGGACTGGGGCTCGCCTCAGGCGACGAAGAGGGAGAGGGGCTGGGACTGGGGCTGGGGCTTGGCTCAGGCGACGGAGAGGAGAGGGGCTGGGCTGGGGCTTGGCTCAGGCGACGGAGAGGGAGAGGGGCTGGGGCTGGGGCTTGGCTCAGGCGACGGAGAGGGAGGGGACGGGTGGGGTGGGGCTCGCCTCAGGCGACGGAGAGGGAGACGGGCTGGGGCTGGGGGCTGGGCTGGGGCTGACCTCAGGCGACGGAGAGGGGCTGGGACTGGGGACTCACTCACATCAGGCGACGGAGAGGGAGAGGCGCTGGGACGGGGCTGGGGCTCGCCTCAGGCGACGGAGAGGGAAGAGGGGCTGGGGCTCGGGCGGGCTTGGCTCAGGCGACGGAGAGGGAGAGGGGCTGGGGCTCGCCTCAGGTGACGGAGAGGGGAGAGGGGCTGGGGCTGGGGCTGGGGCTGACCTCTGGCGAAGGAGAGGGAGAGGCGCTGGGACTGGGGGCTGGGGCTGGGGCTCGCCTCAGGTGACGGAGAGGGAGAGGGGCTGGGACCGGGCTTGCCTCAGGCGAAGGAGAGGGAGAGGCGCTGGACTGGGGCTCGCCTCAGGCGACGAAGAGGGAGAGGGGAGGGGCTGGGGCTGGGGCTTGGCTCAGGCGACGGAGAGGGAGAGGGGGGCTGGGGCTGGGGCTGGGGCTGGGGCTGGGGCTGGGGCTGGGCTGGGCTGGGGCTGGGGGCTGGGGCTGGGGCTGGGGCTGGGGCTGGGCTGGGGCTGGGGCTGGGGCTGGGGGCTGGGGCTGGGGCTGGGGCTGGGGCTGGGGCTGGGGCTGGGGCGGGGGGCTGGGGCTGGGGCTGGGGCTGGGGCTGGGGCTGGGGGCTGGGGCTGGGGCTGGGGCTGGGGCTGGGGCTGGGGGCTGGGGCTGGGGCTGGGCTGGGGCTGGGGCTGGGGCTGGGGCTGGGCTGGGGCTGGGCTGGGGCTGGGGCTGGGGCTGGGCTGGGGCTGGGGCTGGGGCTGGGGCTGGGGCTGGGGCTGGGGCTGGGGCTGGGGCTGGGGATGGGGCTGGGGCTGGGGCTGGGGCTGGGGCTGGGGCTGGGGCTGGGGCTGGGGCTGGGGCTGGGGCGGCGGGGCTGGGGCTGGGGCTCGCCTCAGGCGACGGAGAGGGAGAGGGGCTGGGGCTGGGGCTTGGCTCAGGCGACGGAGAGGGAGGGGCTGGGGCTGGGGGTGGGGCTGACCTCAGGCGACGGAGAGGGGCTGGGACTGGGGCTTGGCTCAGGCGACGGGAGGGAGAGGGGCTGAGACTGGGGCTTGGGCTTGGCTCAGGCGACGGAGGGGAGAGGGGCTGGGGCTGGGGCTTGGCTCAGGCGAAGGAGAGGGAGAGGCGCTGGGACTGGGGCTCGCCTCAGGCGACGAGGGACGAGAGGGAGAGGGGCTGGGACTGGGGCTGGGGCTTGGCTCAGGCGACGGAGAGGGAGAGGGGCTGGGGCTGGGGCTTGGCTCAGGCGACGGAGAGGGAGAGGGGCTGGGGCTGGGGCTTGGCTCAGGCGACGGAGAGGGAGACGGGCTGGGGCTGGGGGCTCCGCCTCAGGCGACGGAGAGGGAGACGGGCTGGGCTGGGGCTGGGGCTGGGGCTGACCTCAGGCGACGGAGAGGGGCTGGGACTGGGGCTCACATCAGGCGACGGAGAGGGAGAGGCGCTGGGACTGGGGCTGGGGCTCGCCTCAGGCGACGGAGAGGGAGAGGGGCTGGGCTCGGGCTGGGGCTTGGCTCAGGCGACGGAGAGGGAGAGGGGCTGGGGCTCGCCTCAGGTGACGGAGAGGGAGAGGGGCTGGGGCTGGGGCTGGGGGCTGACCTCTGGCGAAGGAGAGGGAGGAGGCGCTGGGACTGGGGGCTGGGGGCTCGCCTCAGGTGACGGAGAGGGAGAGGGGCTGGGGACCGGGGCTTGCCTCAGGCGAAGGAGAGGGAGAGGCGCTGGGACTGGGGCTCGCCTCAGGCGACGAAGAGGGAGAGGGGCTGGGGCTGGGGCTGGGGGCTTGGCTCAGGCGACGAGGGAGAGGGGGGCGGGCTGGGGCTGGGGCTGGGGCTGGGGCTGGGGCTGGGCTGGGGCTGGGCTGGGGGCTGGGGCTGGGGCTGGGGCTGGGGCTGGGGCTGGGCTGGGGCTGGGGCTGGGGCTGGGCCTGGGCCTGGGGCTGGGGGCTGGGGCTGGGCCTGGGCTGGGGCTGGGGCTGGGGCTGGGGCTGGGGCTGGGATGGCTGGGGCTGGGCTGGGGCTGGGGCTATGGGGCTGGGGCTGGGGCTGGGGCTGGGGCTGGGGCTGGGGCTGGCTGGGGCTGGGGCTGGGGCTGGGGCTGGGCTGGGGCTGGGGCTGGGGCTGGGGCTGGGCTGGGGCTGGGGCTGGGGCGGGGCTGGGGCTGGGGCTGGGGCTGGGGCTGGGGCTGGGGCTGGGGCTGGGCTGGGGCTGGGGCTGGGGCTGGGGCTGGGGCTGGGCTGGGGGCTGGGGCTGGGCTGGGCTGGGGCTGGGGCTGGGGGCTGGGCTGGGGCTGGGGCTGGGGCTGGGGGGCTGGGGCTGGGGCTCGCCTCAGGCGACGGAGAGGGAGAGGGGCTGGGGCTGGGGCTTGGCTCAGGCGACGGAGAGGGAGAGGGGCTGGGGCTGGGGGTGGGGCTGACCTCAGGCGACGGAGAGGGGCTGGGACTGGGGCTTGGCTCAGGCGACGGAGAGGGAGAGGGGCTGAGACTGGGGCTTGGGCTTGGCTCAGGCGACGGAGAGGGAGAGGGGCTGGGGCGGGGGCTTGGCTCAGGCGAAAGGAGAGGGAGAGGCGCTGGGACTGGGGCTCGCCTCAGGCGACGAAGAGGGAGAGGGGCTGGGACTGGGGCTGGGGCTTGGCTCAGGCGACGGAGAGGGAGAGGGGCTGGGGCTGGGGCTTGGCTCAGGCGACGGAGAGGGAGAGGGGCTGGGGCTGGGGCTTGGCTCAGGCGACGGAGAGGGAGACGGGCTGGGGCTGGGGCTCGCCTCAGGCGACGGAGAGGGAGACGGGCTGGGGCTGGGGCTGGGGCTGGGGCTGACCTCAGGCGACGGAGAGGGGCTGGGACTGGGGCTCACATCAGGCGACGGAGAGGGAGAGGCGCTGGGACTGGGGCTGGGGCTCGCCTCAGGCGACGGAGAGGGAGAGGGGCTGGGGCTCGGGCTGGGGCTTGGCTCAGGCGACGGAGAGGGAGAGGGGCTGGGGCTCGCCTCAGGTGACGGAGAGGGAGAGGGGCTGGGGCTGGGGCTGGGGCTGACCTCTGGCGAAGGAGAGGGGAGAGGCGCTGGGACTGGGGCTGGGGCTCGCCTCAGGTGACGGAGAGGGAGAGGGGCTGGGACCGGGGCTTGCCTCAGGCGAAGGAGAGGGAGAGGCGCTGGGACTGGGGCTCGCCTCAGGCGACGAAGAGGGAGAGGGGCTGGGGCTGGGGCTGGGGCGTGGCTTCAGGCGACGGAGAGGAGAGGGGGGCTGGGGCTGGGGCTGGGGCGGGGCTGGCTGGGCTGGGGCGGGGCTGTGGCAGGGGGCTGGGCTGGGGCTGGGGGCTGGGGCTGGGGCGTGACTGGTGCTGGGGCTGGGCGGGGGCTGGGGGGGGCTGGGGCTGGGGGCTGGGGCTGGGGCTGGGGCTGTGGGTGGGGCTGGGGCTGGGGGCTGGGGCTGGGGCTGGGGCTGGGGCTGGGCTGGGGCTGGGCCGGGGCGGGGCTGGGGCTGGGGCTGGGCTGGGGCTGGGGCTGGGGCTGGGGCTGGGGGCTGGGGCTGGGGCTGGGCTGGGGCTGGGGCTGGGGCTGGGCTGGGGCTGGGGGGCTGGGGCTGGGGGCTGGGGCTGGGGCTGGGGCTGGGGCTGGGGGCTGGGGCTGGGGCTGGGGCTGGGGCTGGGGCTGGGTCGGGGCTGGGGCTGGGGGGCTGGGGCTGGGGCTGGGGCTGGGCTGTGGCTGGGGGCTGGGGCTGGGGGCGGGGGGGCTGGGGCTGGGGCTGGGGCTGGGGCTGGGGCTGGGGCTGGGGCTTGGGGCGGGGCTGGGGGCTGGGGGCTGGGGCTTGGGCTGGGGCTGGGGCTGGGGCTGGGGCTGGGGCTGGGCTGGGGCGGGGCTGGGGCTGGGGCTGGGGCTGGGGCTGGGGCTGGGGCTGGGGCTGGGGCTGGGGCTGGGGCTCGCCTCAGGCGACGGAGAGGGAGAGAGGGGCTGGGGCTGGGGCTTGGCTCAGGCGACGGAGAGGGAGAGGGAGAGGGGCTGGGGCTGGGGGTGGGGCTGACCTTAGGCGACGGAGAGGGGCTGGGACTGGGGCTTGGCTCAGGCGACGGAGAGGGAGAGGGGCTGAGACTGGGGCTTGGGCTTGGCTCAGGCGACGGAGAGGGAGAGGGGCTGGGGCTGGGGCTTGGCTCAGGCGAAGGAGAGGGAGAGGCGCTGGGACTGGGGCTCGCCTCAGGCGACGAAGAGGGAGAGGGGGGGACTGGGGCTGGGGCTTGGCTCAGGCGACGGAGAGGGAGAGGGCTGGGGCTGGGGCTTGGCCTCAGGCGACGGAGAGGGAGAGGGGCTGGGGCTGGGGCTGGCTCAGGCGACGGAGAGGGAGAGGGGCTGGGGCTGGGGGTGGGGCTGACCTCAGGCGACGGAGAGGGGCTGGGACTGGGGCTTGGCTCAGGCGACGGAGAGGGAGAGGGGCTGAGACTGGGGCTTGGGGCTTGGCTCAGGCGACGGAGAGGGAGAGGGGCTTGGGCTGGGGCTTGGCTCAGGCGAAGGAGAGGGAGAGGCGCTGGGACTGGGGCTCGCCTCAGGCGACGAAGAGGGAGAGGGGCTGGGACTGGGGCTGGGGCTTGGCTCAGGCGACGGAGAGGGAGAGGGGCTGGGGCTGGGGCTTGGCTCAGGCGACGGAGAGGGAGAGGGGCTGGGGCTGGGGCTTGGCTCAGGCGACGGAGAGGGAGACGGGCTGGGGCTGGGGCTCGCCTCAGGCGACGGAGAGGGAGACGGGCTGGGGCTGGGGCTGGGGCTGGGGCTGACCTCAGGCGACGTAGAGGGGCTGGGACTGGGGCTCACATCAGGCGACGGAGAGGGAGAGGCGCTGGGACTGGGGCTGGGGCTCGCCTCAGGCGACGGAGAGGAGAGGAGGGGCTGGGGCTCGGGCTGGGGCTTGGCTCAGCGGACGGAGAGGGAGAGGGGCTGGGGCTCGCCTCAGGTGACGGAGAGGGAGAGGGGCTGGGGCTGGGGCTGGGGCGGACCTCTGGCGAAGGAGAGGGAGAGAGGCGCTGGGACTGGGGGCTGGGGGCTCGCCTCAGGTGACGGAGGAGGGAGAGGGGCTGGGACCGGGGCTTGCCTCAGGCGAAGGAGAGGGAGAGGCGCTGGGACTGGGGCTCGCCTCAGGCGACGAAGAGTGGAGAGGGGCTTGGGGCTGGGGCTGGGGCTTGGCTCAGGCGACGGAGAGGGAGAGGGGGGTGCTTGGGGCTGGGGCTGGGGCAGGGGGGCTGGGGCTGGGGCATGGGGCTGGGCTGGGGCTGGGGCTGAGGGCTGGGGCTGGGGCTTGGGGCTGGGCTGGGGCTGGGGCCTGGGGCTGGGCTTGGGGCTGGGGCTGGGCTGGGGCTGGGCTGGGGGGCTGGGGCGGAGGCTGGGGCTGGGGCTGGGCTGGGGCTGGGGCTGGGCCTGGGGGCTGGGGCCTGGGGGCTGGGGCTGGGGCTGGGCTGGGGCGGGGCTGGGGCTGGGGCTGGGGCTGGGGCTGGGGCTGGGGCTGGGGCTGGGCGGGGCTGGGGCTGGGGCTGGGGATGGGCTGGGGCTGGGGCTGGGGCTGGGCTGGGGCTGGGGCTGGGGGCTGGGGCTGGGGCTGGGGCTGGGCTGGGGCTGGGGCTGGGGCTGTGGCTGGGGCTGGGGCTGGGGCTGGGGCTGGGGCTGGGGCTGGGGCTGGGGCTGGGGCTGGGGCTGGGGTGGGGCTGGGGGCTGGGTGGGCTGGGGCTGGGGCTGGGGCTGGGGCTGGGGCTGGGGGCTGGGGCTGGTGGGCTGGGGCTGGGGCTGGGATGGGGCTGGGGCTGGGGCTGGGGGCTTGGGGGCTGGGGCTGGGGCTGGGGCGGGGCTGGGGGCTGGGGCTGGGGCTGGGGCTGGGGCTGGGGCCTGGGGCTGGGGCTGGGCGGGCTGGGGCTGGGGCTGGGGCTGGGGCTGGGGGCTGGGGCTGGGGCTGGGGCTGGGGCTGGGCTGGGGCTGGGGCTGGGGCTGGGGCGGGGGCTCGCCTCAGGCGACGGAGAGGAGAGAGGGGCTGGGGGCTGGGGCTTGGCTCAGGCGACGGAGAGGGAGAGGGGCTGGGGCTGGGGGTGGGGCTGACATCAGGCGACGGAGAGGGGCTGGGACTGGGGCTTGGCTCAGGCGACGGAGAGGAGAGGGGCTGAGACTGGGGCTTGGGCTTGGCTCAGGCGACGGAGAGGGAGAGGGGCTGGGGCTGGGGCTTGGCTCAGGCGAAGGAGAGGGAGAGGCGCTGGGACTGGGGCTCGCCTCAGGCGACCGAAGAGGGAGAGGGGCTGGGACTGGGGCTGGGGCTTGGCTCAGGCGGACGGAGAGGGAGAGGGGCTGGGGCTGGGGCTTGGCTCAGGCGACGGAGAGGGAGAGGGGCTGGGGCTGGGGCTTGGCTCAGGCGACGGAGAGGGAGACGGGCTGGGGCTGGGGCTCGCCTCAGGCGACGGAGAGGGAGACGGGCTGGGGCTGGGGCTGGGGCTGGGGCTGACCTCAGGCGACGGAGAGGGGCTGGGACTGGGGCTCACATCAGGCGACGGAGAGGGAGAGGCGCTGGGACTGGGGCTGGGGCTCGCCTCAGGCGACGGAGAGGGAGAGGGGCTGGGGCTCGGGCTGGGGCTTGGCTCAGGCGACGGAGAGAGGGAGAGGGGCTGGGGGCTCGCCTCAGGTGACGGAGAGGGAGAGGGGCTGGGGCTGGGGCTGGGGCTGACCTCTGGCGAAGGAGAGGGAGAGGCGCTGGGACTGGGGCTGGGGCTCGCCTCAGGTGACGGAGAGGGAGAGGGGCTGGGACCGGGGCTTGCCTCAGGCGAAGGAGAGGGAGAGGCGCTGGGACTGGGGCTCGCCTCAGGCGACGAAAGAGGGAGAGGGGCTGGGGCTGGGGCTGGGGGCTTGGCTCAGGCGACGGAGAGGGAGAGGGGGGCTGGGGCTGGGGCTGGGGCTGGGGCTGGGGCTGGGGCTGGGGCTGGGGCTGGGCTGGGGCTGGGGCTGGGGCTGGGGCTGGGGCTGGGGCTGGGCTGGGGTGGGCTGGGATGGGGCTGGGGCTGGGGCTGGGGCTGGGGCTGGGGCTGGGCTGGGGCTGGGGCTGGGGCTGGGGCTGGGGCTGGGGCTGGGGCTGGGGCTGGGGCTGGGGCTGGGCTGGGGCTGGGGCTGGGGCTGGGGCTGGGGCTGGGCTGGGGCCTGGGGCTGGGGCTGGGGCTGGGGCTGGGGCTGGGCTGGGGCTGGGGCTGGGGCTGGGGCTGGGGCTGGGGCTGGGGCTGGGGCTGGGGATGGGGCTGGGGCTGGGGCTGGGGCTGGGGCTGGGGCTGGGGCTGGGGCTGGGGGCTGGGGCTGGGGCTGGGGGCTGGGGCTGGGGCTGGGGGGGCTGGGGCTGGGGCTGGGGCTGGGGCTGGGGCTGGGCTGGGGCTGGGGCTGGGCTGGGGCTGGGGCTGGGGTGGGGCTGGGGCTGGGGCTGGGGCTGGGGCTGGGGCTGGGGCTGGGGCTGGGGCTGGGGCTGGGCTGGGGCTGGGGCTGGGGCTGGGCTGGGGCTGGGGCTGGGGCTGGGCTGGGCTGGGGCTGGGGCTGGGGCTGGGGCTGGGGCTGGGGCTGGGGCTCGCCTCAGGCGACGGAGAGGGAGAGGGGCTGGGGCTGGGGCTTGGCATCAGGCGACGGAGAGGGAGAGGGGCTGGGGCTGGGGGTGGGGCTGACCTCAGGCGACGGAGAGGGGCTGGGACTGGGGCTTGGCTCAGGCGACGGAGAGGGAGAGGGGCTGAGACTGGGGCTTGGGCTTGGCTCAGGCGACGGAGAGGGAGAGGGGCTGGGGCTGGGGCTTGGCTCAGGCGAAGGAGAGGGAGAGGCGCTGGGACTGGGGCTCGCCTCAGGCGACGAAGAGGGAGAGGGGCTGGGACTGGGGCTGGGGCTTGGCTCAGGCGACGGAGAGGGAGAGGGGCTGGGGCTGGGGCTTGGCTCAGGCGACGGAGAGGGAGAGGGGCTGGGGCTGGGGCTTGGCTCAGGCGACGGAGAGGGAGAGGGGCTGGGGCTGGGGCTTGGCTCAGGCGACGGAGAGGGAGACGGGCTGGGGCTGGGGCTCGCCTCAGGCGACGGAGAGGGAGACGGGCTGGGGCTGGGGCTGGGGCTGGGGCTGACCTCAGGCGACGGAGAGGGGCTGGGACTGGGGCTCACATCAGGCGACGGAGAGGGAGAGGCGCTGGGACTGGGGCTGGGGCTCGCCTCAGGCGACGGAGAGGGAGAGGGGCTGGGGCTCGGGCTGGGGCTTGGCTCAGGCGACGGAGAGGGAGAGGGGCTGGGGCTCGCCTCAGGTGACGGAGAGGGAGAGGGGCTGGGGCTGGGGCTGGGGCTGACCTCTGGCGAAGGAGAGGGAGAGGCGCTGGGACTGGGGCTGGGGCTCGCCTCAGGTGACGGAGAGGGAGAGGGGCTGGGACCGGGGCTTGCCTCAGGCGAAGGAGAGGGAGAGGCGCTGGGACTGGGGCTCGCCTCAGGCGACGAAGAGGGAGAGGGGCTGGGGCTGGGGCTGGGGCTTGGCTCAGGCGACGGAGAGGGAGAGGGGGGCTGGGGCTGGGGCTGGGGCTGGGGCTGGGGCTGGGGCTGGGGCTGGGGCTGGGGCTGGGGCTGGGGCTGGGGCTGGGGCTGGGGCTGGGGCTGGGGCTGGGGCTGGGGCTGGGGCTGGGGCTGGGGCTGGGGCTGGGGCTGGGGCTGGGGCTGGGGCTGGGGCTGGGGCTGGGGCTGGGGCTGGGGCTGGGGCTGGGGCTGGGGCTGGGGCTGGGGCTGGGGCTGGGGCTGGGGCTGGGGCTGGGGCTGGGGCTGGGGCTGGGGCTGGGGCTTGGCTCAGGCGACGGAGAGGGAGAGGCGCTGGGACTGGGGCTCGCCTCAGGTGACGGAGAGGGAGAGGGGCTGGGGCTGGGGCTGGGGCTGACCTCTGGCGAAGGAGAGGGAGAGGCGCTTGGACTGGGGCTGGGGCTCGCCTCAGGCGACGGAGAGGGAGAGGGGCTGGGACTGGGGCTGGGGCTCGCCTCAGGCGACGGAGAGGGAGAGGGGCTGACACTGGGGCTTGGGCTTGCCTCAGGCGATAGAGAGGGAGAGAGGCTGGGACCGGGGCTGGGGCTGGCCTCAGGTGAAGGTGAAGAAGACGGAGAGGGGCTGGGGCTGGCCACAGGCGAAAGTAAGGCAGAGGCGCTGGGACTGGGGCTGACCTCAGGCGAAAGAGACGGAGAGGGAGAGGGGCTGCTGGGATTCGGGCTAGGGCTGGTCACATGCGAAGGAGAGGGACTACGGCCAGGGGAGGGAGAGGGACTGCGGCCGGGGCTGGGGCTGGGGCGGGCCTCGGGTCCGCCGCCGACGCCACTGACGCTGGCGGAGGCCGAGGCTAGGGCAGCGGCCAGGGCGGCCAGGGCGGTGGATGCGGGTACGCTGCTGACACCGCCGCCGGCGGCGGCGCCAGCTGCGGCAATCCCCGAAGGCGCGGCACGCGCAACCGGCGTAGCGCCATCACTACCTCCAATTCCAGCCAAAGCCTGAGCAAGCGCCGCCGCAGCTGAGGCTGCTGAGGCAGCGCCCGAGACTTCACTGGCAGCGGCTGGGCTGGGAGTAGTACGACTGCCTGTGGACCCGCCGTTTGACAGGCCGAGGCAGCCAGCGACGGCGCTGGAGGTGGCAAGCGCGTTGGCGTTGCCGGCGGCGCGGGCTTTGGTTGACGCCGCTGTGGGTTGGTGGGAGTGAATGGGGACTCAGGACCAACAGCATAAAACAGAGGCAATCAGCCATGCATGCGCTAGGTGGCTCTGCGGACCTCACGTAAGACACTGCCTGGTCACCTGCCAGGACGTTGGTGACGCCGCTGCAGCCGCCGGACGTCAGGACGTGTGCCAGCGACAGCGCTCCCGAGTAGGCGGCGGCGAGCGGTGTTGGGGTAGCGCCGGAGGCACCGCCGGCGAGGGCGTGGGCTGTGGCGTGGCCGGCGCCAGCGGCCGTGGCATTGTTGGCGTTTGCCACCACCAGGCTCACGGACAATGCGGCGCTGACGGCAGCTGCGTTCTGCATTGGCGAAGGTCAGGGACAGCAGGAAGGTCAGCGGGGAGGTAGGTAGGCATCAGGGATGCATGCAGCAACTGAATGCGCGCAGCAGTCTCTGCTGCAAGGTTCGGGCATCAAAGTTGCTGAAAGGCAGCCATGGAATCATGCTGTTCACAGGAGCGCTGTGGGTATCGATGATGAGCAAAGGGCAGCAGGTCGGGCACCGCACCAGCCCACCTTGCCGTAAGCGACGGTCAGAGCCTTGTCGAGGGCGTCGATGGAGTCGGCGTGCAGCGCGTAGCCCGCGGCCAGGACCTGTGTGCGCGAGGCAGGTGCGAGGCGTGACAGGCATATTCAAACGTTCACATGCCACGGGAGCGCACGGCGATCTGGGTCGCTTGCGGTCTGCCTAGCTGGGTGCGATTCATCTTGCAGGTGTGGCTTAAGGCAGTGCCGCCGTAGCCGTCGATGCGGATCGGTCCAGGCAGGCAAGCCATGTTCGAGCGCTGCACGTACCCCACGGCCTTCGAACAGCAGGTGCCCAACCCAAGCAACCACCCACCCACCTTAGCGACTGCGGCGGCCGACGCACTGCCACCTCCCGCGGCGTTGGCAATGGCGCTGCCCGCAGAAGCCGCGTTACCGGCGTTCACAGCCTGTTCATTCGGCAGGCCAGTTTGGTGCTCGGTGCCCTCTGGTGCTCGGCGCGTGACTTGTGTGGTAACGACGGCCATCAGGTCAGCAGTTACGCAGGTAGGGAGATCCGCCGGCCAGGCCCACTAGGCCACCTACTCGGCGCTAACACCCGCCCGCGCACCTGCACCAAGGCCTGGGCAACGGCTGCCGCGGCGGTGGCGGAGGCGGCTCCACCCTGTCCGTGGCGAAGAAGAGTGGCATGCGTGACGTGCGCGTGAGCGTCAGCATCCCAGCAGCGCATTCCCCGCCAGATTAGTGATCGAGAGCGGTGCCCGGATTATAGGATGGGTGGGATGCGCACACGCGGCACGGTAGAGAAGACTGCGCCTGACCCAGATGCCCAGCGTGCAACTCCGCTGCGGGTGATGGATTGAGCTTAGGGAGAAGCCTAGCATTGTACGTATGCGTACCAAGATGCACGAGCAATGCTACCTGGTGGGTGCCCACACACCTTGGCGGCGACTTGCGCCAAACCCTGGGCGAGCTCAGACTGGCTGCTGCTGGTGTTGGCGCGGGCCAGGGCCTGGAAATCAACACCGGGTGCGTGCATTGTTAGGTGCCGGCGCCGGTCAGAGATAGGATGCAAGGGCAGCCACTACTGGTGGCGTTAGGACGGCCGGCTCCCGACACAGGGCGGGTCGCGGGCATGCCAGGACCGTGCTGGTTCCACCGCCGCAGCTAGCCAGCGATCTGGGTCAGGCGTTGGCACGCGCCGGCGGTCTGTCACAACGCTCTTACTTACCCACTGCTTTAATAAGCCCCTGCCCTGCAGCTCCTGCCCTGCCCTGCAAGCCCCTGCCCTGCAGCCACACCTGGGCCACAGCGGGTACGTTGCCACGGCCGGCGGCGGCGGGAACCGCAACCTGGCGCAGCGCGCGGCGCGAGTAGCGCGGGCCCTCTGCGGAATAGGAGATCCGCGTCAAATTGATACGTGATTTGGCACGTTGTGATGCAATTTCGACTGTGCGGTGCGGTACGCAACGGCGGCAGCTCACCGCGAGCGAGCGCCGGCGGGCTTTGTGCCGCCCACACGGTGCTTGCCTCCATAGCCGCCACCAGCAGGAGCAAAGCCATCGGCAGCAATATTGCCACCGGTGGGCAGCGGTGCGTCGCATAGGAGCCCGCCATAGCGAGCGTGCGTGCGCAGCGTCGACTTGACCGCGGTGGTTTCAAGCTGGGGTGGAAAGAAAGTCCCGCGCTCAGCTGTGTCACGGTTTGGCTTAGCGGGGGCAGCTACACTTGCTCAGACACGCGTGTTGGCACCGTTGCGTTCGTATGGGCAGTACACTCAGCAGACCGCGAGATCTTGGCCCGGCTGCCCCGCCCCCTCTCATCGTTTTGGCGGGAACCGAACCATGCCTGGATCGATGCCCCAGGCGGCCCTGGCCCCTGCTGGCCTCTGCGCTATTCACGGCGCGTGGACTTACTGCCGCGGCGCTACCGCTGAGCTCAGGGCGAATGGAAGAGGACATAAGCTTTACAACTTGCACGGCCGCACTGAACGAACTTGCAAACGCACGAGTACGTCAACATGCGTCCCGCCCATGCGCGCCCGCACCACTCGCACCTACCCAAACGCAACATGTGCAACAACTGAACCTCTGGCTACCTAGGCTACTGCTACCAGCGCACACCAACACCGCCGTCATGCTCCCCGGCTGTGTCACTGCACATGCATGCCCGCATGCATGCACGTCGGAGGATGCACATGTGTCCCATGCAACGCACGTACACAATCCCCGCATGCAGCTGATCGACGTCCCCCGGGGCCCCTTATCCTAACATGATAGGACTCAGCACAGCACAAACCTAGCGCCGCTTTACAGCGCCTCAACCGCCGCCCCGGCCCCTGCCCTGGCCCTGGCCGCCACCCTGGCCCTGACCAATACCGCCTCCCTGGCCGCCTGCGCCACTCGGGGAAGGCGAGGGCGACGGGGAAGGCGAGGGCGACGGGGAGGGCGAGGGTGACGGGGAAGGAGACACCTCGCCAGCAACTCCACCCGTGACTCCACCGGCTGGGCTGGGGCTGGGGCTAGGACTGGGGCTAGGACTGGGGCTAGGACTGGGGCTGGCCTCAGGCGAAGGAGAGGGAGAGGGGCTGGGGCTGGGGCTGGCCTCAGGCGAAGGCGAGGGAGAGGGGCTGGGGCTGGGGCTGGCCTCAGGAGAAGGCGAGGGAGAGGGGCTGGGACTGGGGCTGGCCTCAGGCGAAGGAGACGGAGAGGGGCTGGGACTCGGGCTGGGGCTGGCCTCAGGCGAAGGCGAGGGCGAGGGGCTGGGGCTGGGGCTGACCTCGGCAGGCGAAGGAGAAGGAGAGGGGCTGGCCTCAGGCGAAGGAGAGGGAGAGGGGCTGGGGCTGGGGCTAGGACTGGGGCTGACTTCAGCAGGCGAAGGAGAGGGGCTGGGGCTGACCTCAGCAGGCGAAGGAGAGGGAGAGGCGCTGGGACTGGGGCTGACCTCAGCAGGTGATGGAGAGGGAGAGGCGCCGGGACTGGGGCTGGGGCTGACCTCAGCAGGCGAAGGAGAGGGAGAGGCGCTGGGACTGGGGCTGACCTCAGCCGGCGAAGGAGAGGGAGAGGCGCTGGGGCTGGGGCTGGGGCTCGCCTCAGGCGACGGAGAGGGAGAGGCGCTGGGACTGGGGCTGGGGCTGGGGCTGACCTCTGGCGAAGGAGAGGGAGAGGCGCTGGGACTGGGGCTGGGGCTTGCCACAGGCGAAGGAGAGGGAGAGGCGCCGGGACTGGGGCTGACCTCAGCAGGCGACGGAGAGGGAGAGGCACTGGGGCTGGGGCTGGGGCTGGCCACAGGCGAAGGAGAGGGAGAGGCAGCGGGAGATGGAATTGGGGACGCACCGCCAGTCGCTGCAGCAGACGCCTGCGCCTGAGCGAGAGCCACCGCCTGTGCGTTTCCTCCCGTGGCTGCCGAAGTCGCCTGAGCCGCCGCCTGAGCCGCCGCCGCAGCGTTGCCGCCGCTGGCCGAGGCAGCTGCCTGAGCCGCCGCCTGTGCTACGGCTGTGGCGCTACCACCGCTGGCGGTTGAAGTGGCCTGCGCCGCCGCCTGCGCTGCAGCCGTTGCATTGCCGCCGCTGGAAGCAGCGGCCGCCTGCGCCGCCGCCTGCGCTACAGCTGCGGTGTTGCCGCCACTCGCGGTCGCCGCCGCCTGCGCTGCCGCCTGTGCCGCGGCGGCAGCGTTGCCGCCACTGGCCGCGGACGCGGCCTGCGCTGCAGCCGTAGCGATGGCGGCTGCGTTGCCGCCGCTGGCAGTAGCTGCAGCCTGTGCGGCGGCCAGCGCCTGCGCCACGACGCCTGCACCACCCGCGGCAGC
The DNA here is from genome assembly GCA_016834605.1 of Chlamydomonas incerta. Classification (NCBI taxonomy): domain Eukaryota; kingdom Viridiplantae; phylum Chlorophyta; class Chlorophyceae; order Chlamydomonadales; family Chlamydomonadaceae; genus Chlamydomonas; species Chlamydomonas incerta. The sequence goes on along the minus strand of JAEHOC010000049.1, from coordinate 791,386 downwards.
CGCCTGGGCAGCGGCTCCGGCCTGGGCTGAGGCGGCGCCGCCCGAAGGCAGCGGCGAGGGAGACGGCGAGGGCGAAGGTGAAGGCGAAGGGGAGGGTGACGGCGACGCGGCCGTGGTAGTGCCGCCACCACCGGCAGGCGTGCCGCCGCCGCCACCGCCACTGACACTGGCGGAGGCCGAGGCTAGGGCGGCGGCCAGGGCGGACAGGGCGGACGATGCGGGCACGCTGCTGACACCGCCGCCGGCAGGGGTACCAGCTGCGCCGCCCCTCGAAGGCACCGAAGCGGCTGCACCGCCGCCTCCACCGCCGACAGCCGCAAGCGCCTGGGCGAGCGCAGCTGCGACGGACGCAACGCCAGCGGCACCAGCAGGGGCTGGGGAGGGGCTGGCCGCAGCGGTGCCGCCAGTAGAGAGGCCGAGGCAGCCAGCGGCGGCGCTGGAGGCGGCGAGCGCGTTGGCGTTGTTGGCGGCGCGAGCGTTGGCCAGTGCGGCTGCGACACAGGGACGACAGCGGGGGAGGTCAACGCAGCCAGCAGGGAAGTGCCAGGACATTCCCATCCAGCGAAAAGTGATTGCCCGTTGTCCAACTCCACCAGCCAACACCGACACTGCAAGGATATTTCTCAAGCTGCAAAGCAAAGCAACGCCACATGCACGCAGGGCACCCCATCCACACCTCGCTACCCTCGGTCCGCCTCCATACACCCGCCCCCAACACACAACCACAACCACACACACTTCCCACACACCACGCATGCCATCTCACCCGCCAGGACGTTGTTGACCGCGCTGCAGCCACCCGCCGCCACGGCCTGCGCCAGGGCGCCGGCGTAGGCGGCGCCAAGGGGACTGGAGGTGCCGTTGGCGAGGGCGATGTAGGTCGCGTAGCCGGCGCCGGCGGCGGTGACGTTGTTGGCGTTGGACAGGACCAGGGCGGCGGCAATGACGGCGGTGACCGCGGTGGCGTTCTATGGGCGTTGTGGCACGTGGGGCAGGGGGAGGAGGCCAGGAAGCCAGGTCGGAGGGGTGGGGGTGAAGCCGTGTGGGGGCGGGGGCGGGGGAGGGCATGCATGCAGTGACGTGGGCGTGCGTGCGTGCGTGCGCGTGTGTCGACTTGCGCGCACCCCCGTACCTTGCCGTACGCGATGGCCAGGGCCTGGGCGATGGCGTCGATGGAGGTCTTGTTCAGCGCGTAGCCGGCCGTCAGCACCTGTCGCGTCAAGTCAAGTCAACACAACACGGTACGCATTTGGTTAACATGTGCATTGGTGTACTACTGGCCTGGGTGCTTAGCGAAACGTCGAGTCGCGCCGGTTCGTTCTGGGCACCGCACACACCGCCGGCGACAGTCACGAGCCGCGCCAATGCACTGCGTCGTGGGGCCTAACGCATGGGAGCCAGCGGACTGGATGCTGACCTGAGCGGCGGCGGCGGCCGCGGAGTTGCTGCCGGAGGCGGCGTTGGCGATAGCGGCGCCCACAGCAGCGGCATTGCCGGCGTTGACGGCCTGTTGACACGCGGGTGGTCGAAAGGAAGCGCGCGGTGTGAAGGGGCGGCGTGCACGTTAGCTCATGCAACCCACATGAGCAAGTTGCACGCTATGACCACCGGCCGTGCGCGAGAACGAGGAGAGTGTGACTCTTCCCATTCACAATATGGGTTGGGCGCCACGTTTTAGCGCGCAAGCGTGTGCCCGCAAGCTAAGCAAGCAGTCATACCGCGCAGCCAGCATGCGAGTGCGCACCTGTACGAACGCCTGGGCCACGGTTGCCGCGGTGGTGGCGCCTCCCTGCTGCACCGCCTGCGTCACCGCGCTGGTGACGCTGGCGGTCTGGGCGGGGGTGGCGCTGGTCTGGCTGAGGGCCCCGGCGATCGCTTGAGCAGCATTGATGGGGGCTGCGCGGAGCGGGGCGTGCACGGCAGTCGGGAGGGACCATGAGAAATGAGAATCAGCACGCACACCGTCTGCACAAAAACGCTGCTACACGAAGCCGGCACTAGTCGGCTGCGCAACCCTCGCACAGCACGGGGAATGGCTCAGCTCAGCTCTCAGCTTGGCCCAGGGGGGGGGGGCACCCGCTCAGCACCTCACCAATCGACGCGGCCTTGGCGATGGCGTTGGCGGCGGCAGTGGAAGCGGCGCCGCCCTGGGACGCGGCTTTAGCAATGGCCTGAGCAGCCGCGTTAGCAGTGGCGCCGCCGGTACTGCTGCTCGCAGCCTGGGCAGCGGCACAGGCGCGGGGCGCAGGGAGACGAAGGGTTAGGGTTGCCAATATCTCATCGCCGGGGAAAGCCACAGGCATTCTGCCGCACTCCCATTTGGGTTTGGCACCCCACACCCCCCACCCAAGGCTGCGTACCTGGGCGATGGCGGCGGCAACGGTGTCCGCCGCAGTGCCGCCCTGCGCGGCGGCCTGGGCCAGGGACTGGGCGACAGAGTTGGCGTTGCTGGCATTGGCGCTGGAAATGGCCTGCAGCAGGGGCAGCCGTGAACGGTCAGGTGTGGGCGCGGTGGTGGTGGTGGTGGTGTTTTGGCATGCCCGGCGCTGGAGGGGCAGCAGGCACAGACAGGGGCAACCTTAAGGGTACGCGCGTGGTGATCGACAGCTCACGCGCGCCGGGACTACCGGCCTTAACACCTCAAACCACAAGCCTGCAGCGCGTTGCCCCCACCGCACCTGGGCCACCGCCTGAGCATTGCCGGCGCCGGCGGCCTGGGCGATCGCGCTGGCGCTGGCGCTGGCAGAGGCGCCGGTGGCGTTTGCGGCCTGGCGCAGCGCGCGGCGGGGGCCATCTGCACGCATTGCAGCCGCAACAGGCGCACAAACGTCAGCGTTATGGCAATGCAGTGTGGGCGACCTCCGCCAAGCGGCAGCCGCCTTGCTACTGCTTCCCGCCCTCGGCGGCGCAAGCCGGACTCACGCGCCAGCGCCGGGCTAGCGGCCACCGCCGCACCCAGCAGCGCTACCAACAGCAGCGCCGCCGGGCGCGCGCAGCGCGCCGAGCTCGACCGCGCCATGGGAACGGCGCGCTTGGCGCGGTTGCGCAACTGGTGTGGTGCTGGGATGGCCAGGCTGTCACTGGGGAAACTGGAGAGAGACAGACCGTCGCTGCCACAGCCGCGCACTTGGTTAAGAGTGGAAATGCGCCAGCTGGTATTTGGCGCGCTCGCCCAGATCGCCCGAAAAAAACGTGTTCATCCCTCGGACCGCAGCCACGTGCCCGGGCCTGTCGACCAGCTCCCGCGCACTCGCCTCCTTGCGCGCCCGCAATGCAAGAGCGTCGCGATGGGCGTCAAGCTAGTAGCTTTCAGCAGTTGCATCAATTGTCAGGCCAGTGGGCTTGTGCGGCCGTTGGGACCGCGGGTCGGCTGCTCCCCCGGCGTGACACTGCGGCCCCTCCGGCGCGTTGCGCCATCGAGAAATTCATCGACAAGGCCACGGTCCTCCACCGCCGCCTCAATGCGGCCGTCAATGCACGCGACGCTGTTGCTGCTGCGCTGCACCTGCGCTGCCTTGGCGCCTGCACCGCTGCCAGGCCCCCATTACCCTTCCCCTGCATGGACGCACGGAGCGCCAACGGGCATTGCCACGACCTTGCATGCTCGTTGGTAGATACTCCGGCATATGGTCGAAGCAGGAGGCTCGTGGAGACGTGAATAAAGTTTGGGCACGGATGTTGCAGTCGGCTGAGGACTGAGGACTGCTTGCAATATGTATGCTCTAGATAGGACATTACATGCCAGCAAGCTTTGAGGGAGAATTTGAGCAGTCTGGCAGATGCATGCAAATTCGGCTCATGTCGCGGACGTGCGCCCTTTGCTTCAGTTGTTCACCTGAAGTTTCAGGTACTTCATATTCCTGTCGTTTTGGCTTGTCCAAAACTGCAGCTGCTGACACTTGTGCAAGAACACTGCGACTCGTTAAAACGCCGGATCTTACGCCGCTGAGCTTTGAGCAGTATTTGTGGATACTACTTGACATTCTAGAGTTGCCTATCGCCCAGCAGAACTCGAAAGCACTCTAGGACAACCACGGACCAGCCGGGTGCCCGCTAACGAAAATGCAGCAACTCCAGATGAATGCTCGTGCGCAATCGAAGCTTTCTAGTGGCTCGGCGCGGCGGGTTCGCCCGTTTGCGAGTCACGGTCGGATAGCTTGCTCGGCGACGCAGCGCCAGGTGCAGCCCAGCCCGGAGCAGAGCCGCCGTGAGGCTCTACTGGCCATGCTCAGCGCTCCGCTGCTCGCGGCCCAGCTCGGATCGGCCGTGGCCCCGGCGATGGCTTTCCAGGCCCCGCCCGCCGGGTATCGCGCGTTCGTCGACAAGCTGGACGGCTACAGCTTCGTCTGCCCTGACAACTGGCTCGCGGTGACCTCTTCGGGCAACGACATCTTCCTGCGCAACCCGCGCAGCGTGGAGGAGAACCTCTTCGTGGACATCACCTCGCCATCCTCCTCCCGCTACCAGTCGGTGGAGGACCTGGGCTCTCCCAAGGACGCGGCCAACCGCCTGCTCGACCAGTACCTCACCAAGGAGTTCATGTCCACGCGCCTGGGCATCGCGCGCTACGGCGAAATCGTGTCCGCCAACAAGCGCACCGCGGACGACGGCAAGGTGTACTACGACATTGCCATCCGCATGACCTCGTACGGCAGCCGCAACGCCTACGCCGCCACGCGCGCGGAGGTGCTCAAGGTGCGGGGCCTGCATGCATGCGCGCTTGTGGCTGGGTGCAGACGGCGGGTTGGCCTGGGAGAGGGGTGACGCGTTGGGAGTGGGGTGCGACACGGTAGAAGGGGGCGTGTGTGCTTGGTCGCCACGCGATGGCCGTGACGCGGGAGCATGCAGGCCGTGAAGTAGACTTGGATTCGTAAGCGGCCGCTGATGGGGGATTGCGGCCCGATACTTACACCACATCGAGACTAGCCATGTGGGTCGTAGCCAGGCAACTTCCGCCTGTCAGCCAACCCACAGCCGTCGCGCAACGCTTGCCTGCCTTGCGCCGCTTTACACCCGACGGCACACTGACGACACCGCCACCCCAAAAAATGTCCCACTTGACGCCGCATCCAACAGGACTACCAGCTGGAGTGGGACCGCACGCTGAGCGCGGTGCTGGGCGTGGCCAACAACCGGCTCTACACGCTGCGCCTGCAGACGCCCACCGGGCAGTACCAGCCGGACGCCGGGACGCTGCGCTCCATCATGGACAGCTTCCGGGTCAGGGAGGTGGAGGCGGCGTAAGCGGGCCTCTGCGAGCGGGCGTCGTCAGGCCTTGCGGGGGCATCCGCAGGCCTTCGGGTTTGATCAGGCGATCGCGGCGAAATAATGGCTCGGCGCAGGGCTCGGCGCAGGGGTCGGTTGATCAGGGCTCGGCGCAGGGCCGCTTCCGGAGGGGCGGCTTCCGCGGCAGAGGGGTGCTGACGTGAGCTGACTAGAAGGCTGGCCGGTGGCGGCAATCATGGCTGGGGACGTACGTTAGACATTGTTGCTGCCGCAACCTGGAACTGACCGCTGTCCCTGGAGTGTGGCCACGGCTGCTGACTATGCTGACCTGGTCATAGAGGGTACGGCGCGGATACGTATTTCGGACCGGACGTGGTGTACAGCACGCAAACGCGCGTGCCAGGCGCAGGCGTTGCCAGGATCGCCGCGCATAGAACATGGAATGCAAGTACGGTACTGTGACGGGTGTCCAAGTGCGGGTTGCGTAGAGCACTTGAACCTAGTATGGGGATGTTGTCACCGTCGTGGCTCACAGTGACACGCGCCGTCGTTTGGCCTCCTGGCATGTCACCACGTCTCTGCAAGACCTGCTGTTTGCGTGGGTGCACAGGCGTGTGCGTTTACATGAGGCCATGCGGCCAGTACAAATGAACGTGAAGCCATGTTGCCGTGACCTGATTGTCTCAACCCGACATTGCGCCTTGCAGTCAGCTACCTTCCAAGTGCTTCAGTCCACCCGCGCCAAATTACTTCTCGACTGTCGGGTATGGGACTCTGCTTCACACTGCGGGATTCTGTCATTTCGCTATGTCCCATCGCACCCACCCGCGCCATCGTGCCGCGCCATCCTACTCATGTACTGCCGATTCAAACGTCATCACCATGCAGGGCGAAACACCGTGGCGAAACTCCTGCTGCGCACGCCCTTCATCTAAATCTACAAATCACAAGCGCCTGCTGATTGATGGCGCAGGCCAGCTAAGACTGATACGGTATCCACACAGCCCAGTGCAGCCAATGCGCCAGCCAAGTCGGTGCACTTGAAACGTCTGTAGGACCTAGGTGACAAGTCCATGCAAAATTGCCACGTATGCGTGTGTGAGTACGGCCGGCAACGCATGCATCCCGTGTCGAGAACACGAACAATACCAGCCGTAGCAATCACACGCTTTTGCCGCCATAGAAGTGCACCTGCCAGACCAAGTTTCCAGTCTGGCAACCCAAGACAGTATGAAGTTCCCACTAGACGTGTCCCGGCACGAGACATGCATTCAATGCTCCGAGTTAATACATGTGTCCAATGCTCCCGTGGTCCCCCACGCCACCGCTCTGCAGAACAGGCTCACAGCCGCACGCACCAGGCTGGGTGATTAGTCATCGTCCCACGCGGCAGCTACCTTCGACTCCCGCTCCCGCCGCGCCTCCCGTGCCGCCTGTGTGCAACACACAAGAAACACCAGCGCATAAGCACACCAAGCGCGTGGTAATCGAGGCCGCACCCCAAACACACATCTTACGACATGGAACGGCCCTGTGCGCGGTGTCAATCCTTACGAATCTACCGGCAGCCGCTGGTACGCCAGCACAGATCCCCCCCCGAGGCACCAGGACACGCACCTTGCGCTGCGCTGCCAGGTCTCGCTCCGCGCCGCGGTCGCGCAGCTCCCGCATCCCCAGCGCATGGCTCATCATCAGCCGCGCCACAGCCGCAGTGGTCTTGGGCCGCTCGCGTGGCGGCAACAGCTCTGCCGGGCATGGCAAAATGGAAAAAGAAGGCAAGGCGACCAGCGCAGTCCGAAGTGAGCCTGAATGAGCTGAATTGCTTTCCCGCATCCAATCCCTTTGGAAGCATGCGCGCCCTTCACCTGACGCGGCCATGGCCTTGGCCCCGTCGGACGCGTCGGCGAAGGGCCGCAGCTGGAACAGCTCCTGCTCGTCCTGCAGCAGCAACATGGCTGAGGGAGGGGGCGGGGCAGGGGCGCGGGGCGTTGGTCCGGGGGCTGCTCACGCCGGGGCGCGAGGCGAGGAGGGGGCCGCGCTCATGCAAGAGCCCGCTGTATGCTGGCCCAATCTCCTGCACCCTGCTGCTGTCACTGCTGCTGCGGCTGGCCGCCTCACCTGTTGCTTGGTCGGAGCACACGATGAGGGCGTGGTTGTCGTCCACCCACTTGATCAGCGGCTGTGGCCGGCCGTCCTGCGCAGGGGCTCGGCAAAGAAAGGGCGCAGACGTGAGGCATGTACGCCTGATAGCGCCCCGGCCAGAACGCCTCGTCGCATCATGCGTCCAAAGCCACTGCTTACGGTGCCACACGCGGACCATGGCCAAACAGGACCCCAGCCGACCAGCATACACTGCCCCTGTCCCCGCACGCACCTGCGGGCACAGCGCACCCACAAACTCCTCCAGGTGGTGCGTGCGCGTGTCGGTGGTCAGGCCGTGCACCTCCAGCACGTGCCGGCACTCGCCGCCGCCATGGCCGCCCAGACCAACGGACGCGGCGGCAGATGCGGCAGCGGCCACTGCGCATGGCGCGACATGCATAAGAGGGTGTGGAGGGCGTTGGGCGTTTTGTATGGGGGTAGGCAATGCACACTCAGGTGACCTGAACATGAGGACACAAGTTGCTGCGTGCACGGGCGCACATACATGCAACGGCACACGCAGTGCACAGGCCGCCGGTCCGGGAGCGCAGAATGCGGTGGCCGTGGACGCACCCTTGGCCGCTGTTGCCGCTGTCACTGCCGGGTCACTGGCACTGTCGCCGTCGTCCCACGATTCGCCTTTGCCATTCGCGGTATCTCCACCAGTTGCCTCCGCGCTTCCACGCCCCCCGCCCACTCCTCCGCCACGCCGGTCGACGCTTTTTCTCCCGCTGGCCGGCGCAGCTGCCGGTGCCGGCGTCGCTGTCTTAACACTCTCCGACGCCGTCGAGCTAGCCTCAACATGTGCCGGTGCTTGTGCGGGCGCGGCCGCCGGTGCAGGCGCAACTGCAGGCGCAACTGCAGGCGCAACTGCAGGCGCAAGCGCGGGCGCACTCTGCGACTCTGTATCCTCGCGCTTCCCGTCCTGCTTCTGCCGTTGTGGCTTCTGCTGCGCCGGCTTCTCCTGTTTCTCCTTTTCTTGCCGCCTTTCCTGCTTTTCTTGTTGCTGCTGCCCCTGCTTCTTGGGGTGCGCCTGTTCGCTTTGCCGCTGCTCCTTCTGCTGTTTCTGCTCCTGAGATGGGCGCGGCTGCTCTTGCTCTGCCTTTGAGGATGATGGTGATGCGGGTGTACGGCCGCCCGACAGCGCTGCAGATGCCGCCGCAGCTGCAGCACTTGCCGCCGCAGTCGTTGTCGCGGCGGCGTCCGGCGTCGCTGCTGCAGGCGACGCCGATCCTGCTGGTTGCGTCGAGGATCCGGCGCGGCCGGGCTTCCGGCCCCCCTCTCCACCGCCGGCCCCCGTTGAAGATTGCTGCTGCGTGCGGCTTCCTCCAGAACCGCTGGCACCGCCGCTGGCACTGCCGCTACGCGGCGGCGTCGCAGGCGCCGAAGATGCAGCGCCTGCCGAAGGCCGGGCCGCCGCCGCCGCCGCCGCGTTGCCATTTCTGCCGCTGCCGGCCTCTGGTTGGGGCTTGGCATCGTCACCTTTGCTTTTGCGAGCGGACCGCAATCGAGATGAAGGCTCTGAACGAGCCGTGCCAGCGGCGCGATCCTCGGTAGGCACCCGTGCTGCGGGGCTGCGACTGTCGCCGCTGCAACTGCCCCCGGCGGCATCGCTGCTTGCATCGGCGCCAGTGCTGCCAGCGCGTGCGGAGCGAGGCCTCATGGCGCCACCGCCCAGGGCGCGAGCAAACATGGCAACGCCGCCGCCCAAGCCACCATGCCCCGCTGCCCGGGGCCGAGCGGCCGGCGGCGGCGTGGCAGAGTTTGCTGGCTCCGCCGCCGACGCTGGCAATGGCGCGTCCAACACATCCGCCCGGAGGGATCGGACCTTATCAAACATCTGCTGGGCTTCTGATGTTTTGCCCTGCGGAGGATTGTGCAGCACCGGCAGCGGGCGTGTGGCGGCTTGCTACCCCGCAGAGGGGCTGGCTCCCAACCCCGAGGTGGCAAAGGGGGTTGCTCCGTGGCCTGAGGGGTTGCTCACGCTCCCACGGCCCTTCTAGTCACCCGGTTCCCGCGCTATCTCTACAGTGCGTGCACAACAACGGCTGAGCAGAATCCTCGAGCCGTGTGTGATCGGCGTGTACCCCCACCTGCCCCAGTCTTAGGACGGCCAGGTCGTTCAGCGCGCACGCATACTCGGGGTCCGTTTCCGGCAGCCCCGCCAGCTTGCCGGCGAGCGCGTTTTCGTCGTCCATGTTGCTGAATGCGCAAGACTTGCTGCCAGGCCTACGTACAGCGTCTGCACCAGATCAGGCTGCTCGTGTTCGGCCTGAAAGCCGCATTCAGTCGCCGAATGTTGACTTGGGAGCGCGATTTGTTGCCGGGAGTGGTTCAATGTTAACAGGTAGTTGGTGCCATCGGCGCAACCAGTTTATGCTTTTGTCTCCTCCGCGGGGAAAAACTGGTGTGATGCCATGATGGGGACTGAAGCAAATCCGGACCGCTCAGCCTGCGCGTCGACAAACAGTTACTAAGAGATACACAAGCCGACCTCATGTATTGCTTGAGCAATGTCTATCTGCAAGGGCGCGCGGGTCTTTTGACTGGCGCGGCGAAGCGCCTGTGCGCAGCGCTTTAGAATCCAGGACATGCTGTAGAGATTTTTGCACAACGCTCACATAGCAAGTTCATCAGCAGTGAAGGATTGAAGTGGGCTGCTGCGTCGTTGCGGGTAATCGGACTTTGGACAAGGGCGCCCAGCCCGTGCCTCAATCCGTGAGTGCTGGGGGCTGCCACTTCAACTGGAGCAGCGGGGCAGCGGCCGGCGCTGCTTTTTTTGCGGCCTGGGGCCTTCAGTTCCAGAGTTCCAGCCTTGCTCCAAGTTCCAGACACCGCGCAAAAAATGCGCAGAGTGCCTCTGACCCGCTCACCCGGGCGACAGCTGGCAGCTGCAGTGATGATCTTCTCCAGGAAGCCAAGGCCTGAAGTGGTGGCACCGCATTCCGAGTCATGTGCCTTGCGCCGTGCCGCTTGCGCAGGAACAACCACCATTGGTGGCGCAGGTTTGGCTTGCGATTTAAACCAGCCTGCGACGGTGCAGAGGGTCTGAGCTGACAAACCATGGCGACCGTGCTGCTCCAACATGGCGAGCCAGGCCCGGACGGCACGCCCCCACCCCGAGCGTACTTTCAGCTGATCGACGTAAGTCGGGGATGGGGACATGCCGACTGGCTTCAGCTTGCCGGCTGTGTACGGGCGGGCCGGTGCCGCACGCGCCTCTCCAGCTCCTGCGTCACCATGGCCCCGCACCTCGCCAACCTCTGCGTGTGCAGGGCAAACTCCACCTGCCAACCATCCGGGACTACTTCAAGCTAGGAAATGTGGCGCTGGACGGCGTGGTGAGCCGTAGCCTCATTCTTGTAGCCGCACCCGGACGCCATCCGGTTGCGTTTTGCCCCCGCGCACACGGGTCGCCGCGGGGGCGCGCTGCGAGCGTGTTGCACTGTTGCTGCCTCACGTCGTCCTCACCTCCTGTCGCCTGTCCTTGCGGCCTATCCAGGTGTACCCCACCGATCCCGATGGCTTCACCTTCAACACCTTTGAGCCCAACACCACCTCCCGCGTCACCGGCGATGCGCAACTCAGTGAGTGGATTGGCGGGTCCACGCACGTACCGTATGTACCGTACTCCCCATCAGCATTACAGGCCTGCGCATGAGTTTGAGCCGACGCCGTCTCCCACCACCACAACTTCTTGCCTGCACTGCAGTGGGCGCGCGGCAGACGCGCATCCTGCTCATCCGCTGCAGCGAGAGCTATGCCTCCGACCCGGCGGACCCGCACCAGGCGGGGGACCGGGGCATCAAGCGCAAGGTGGCCGTGGTGAGCCGCTGCGCAGGGGAGAGGACGGGAGCGGGGGCAGGAGGGCGGGTGCGCGAGAGGCGGCGAGGGGGCGGCAGGCCGTGCCGTGCACGGCAAGGATAAAGTGATGGGGCGCATGTTCTATTGTGCATGCCGTGTGGTGCTGATACGACCGCTTGGGCTGATTTGCCCCATGCAGAACGAGGAGACGCTGGGACTGTGGACGCTGCCGCCGCTGGAGGCCCAGCCGCGCACGCTCTCGGAGCTCAGCGCGGCGCTCAAATCCTTCCTGCAGGTGCGGGCTGCACGCAGACTGGTCGCATGGGTGCTGCGGGGATGGCGTCCTGATGGCTGCCGCCCCGTCCACCTGCTTCTCCCGCACCGCACCACTTGCGCCAATGCCACGCCCTCTCCCGGGCACTTTACATTGTTACCAACCAAACCTTCGATGCACGGCTATCCCCCCTTTTACGACGTGGCGCGGCGCACGCAGATGGACGGCCCCGGCGGCTTTGGCTCGCCCAGCGGCCCGGGCAGCGGGCCGGGGCCCTGGCAGTTCAAGTACCGCTACGGCGGTGAGCAGGTGCCCATCATCAGCGACAGCGCGCTGGCGGAGGCGTTCGACCACTTCAGGTGCGCAGGGCCTCAGGGTGCCTCAGGCGGCGGCAGTAGCAGTAGCAGTAGCAGTAGCAGTAGCAGTAGCAGTAGCAGTAGCAGGCAGGACCGCCGCGTCCGGCGGCGGCCCTGCCGGGACCAGGGGCCTGCGCTGGAGCGCGGGTGCGCACCCATCGGGTGTGCCACTGCAGCTGACTCGCCCCGGGTATGTGCGCACGTGCCCGCACGCCTCGCGCACCCAGGCCCTGCTGACCAGCATTCCACGCATTGCCCTTGCACTTGCTCTTGCGCACCACCGGCATGCCCCGCAGGAGCCAGCAGGATGATGAGGCAGCCAACCAGCAGTGCCGGCTGTACCTGTGGCCCGCCATGGGGTTGGGGCCCGGGGCAGGCGGCGGCGGCGGCGAGGAGGCGGGCGGCCTGGGCGCAGGCGGCCACATGGGCAGCATGATGGCTCCTCGCGACCTCATCCGCGCGCGCATCACAGGTGGGGGCGGCAGAAGAGGGAATGGGTGCGCGGCACGGGTTTCGTGCAGGCCGGGGGGACGTGGCTGCATTGTCTGCGCCCGACATTGCACGTGCTACTGTTGGTTTTGCGCAGCGCAGCACTGAGCGTCTCTGCGTGGCCACCCTGGGAACTCTCTGCTTCCCACCGCAGGCATCCTGGACGCCGCGGCCGCGGGCTCCTCCAAACAGCTGCAGTCGCACCTCGGGACGCCACAGCTACTGCCGCCGCTGCTGGAGGGCCCCGGCCATGGGCCCGGCTCGCTAGGCGCCGCGGCCGGGGGCGGCGGTGGCGGCGGCCCGCCCACGCCCAATGCCCTAGCGGCCTCAATCAGCAACGCCCTAAGCGGCGGCGGCGACGCCGCAGCCGCCGCAATTGCGTTGCTACATGCCAACACGCAGCCCGACGGCGGCCTGAACGCGCAGGCGGCAGCGGCGCTGGCTGCGGCGGGGTTAGGCGGGCTGCTGGGGCCACCGGGGGGCAACGGCGGGGAGCTGTATAAGACCGAGGGCGGCGGCCTTGGCGGGCTGGGCGGCGGACCAGCCGGGTACGGCTACGGCGGCGGCGGCAGCGGCGATGGCGATGATGGGGATGAGGGGGACCCCAACTACACGGACGCCAACAACGCGGTGAGGGCCGTGGCCGGGGTGGTGGGGGCGGGCGGGCGGGCTTATGCCGCCCGACATTCGAAATAGTTTTGGGGTGGACTGATGGCTGCGTACGTGCCGCCGGCTCTAAACGCGTCCAGCCGCGTCCGGTTGCGCCCACATTGTAGCGTCCGCGGCAGCCTGCAGCCTGCGGCCACGCACTCACTCAAGGACGGATGTGTGTGTCTGTTGCCACGTGTGCGCCGCACACACGCCCCCGCGCACATACAGATGTCAAACCTGCTGGCCAGCATGGCTCGCTCGGGGGCGGACTCGGGCCTGGGCGGGGGCGGCGGCATGGGCGGCCCCGGCTCCATTGCTGCGGCCACGGGCGGGCCGCAGGTCAAGAAGGAGAGCAAGACGCGGCATGCCGACGGGCGGTGAGTGCGGGCTTGGGCGTGCCTGGTCGCCGACAGCCCGCGTCGTGCCGTGCCGTGCCTGACACGCCGCCTGCCCCTGGCCCCCATGTGGACGCCTTTCACACACATGCCCCATGCACACACGCCCCATGCACACACGACCCTTTGTTCCGTTTGTTTTTGTTAACACACACGCCCCGCACACACACATCGTAATTCCCACGCCTGCCCCCCGGTCGGTCCGGCCAGGTTCAAGAACGAGTCGCAGCACGTGAAGAAGATGTCGGACATGAACCGCAAGATCAGCGAGCTGTTCGACGGCACCATCAGCGACCTGGTGGAGGTGAGGGAGGAGGGGGGCCAGCGGTGTGTAGGGGGGAGTCGTTTCCAATTTCCAAACCAAAGCGGGTTGGCTGGTCCCCTGATTTGGAGGGCACTGCCGCGCCCGCAGCGACGGTAGTTGTAATTGCAACCCGCGCACGATCTGTGCCTCGCCACACCACTATCACGCCGAACCCAAGAACCTCCGGGCGCACACACGCGCACACACGCTGACCGCGCCCAGGTGATCGACCACAAGAAGATCCTGTGCCGCGTGTGCAGCCACGCCTGCACCGCCTACTCCGCCTACCACACCGACTGCGTGCGCAAGCACTTCCTGCGCCACCACGAGGCGCTGCTGCGGGAGCGCGGCGTGGCGGCGGCGCGGTGGCGCAAGGAGTACGAGGTGTCGCAGAAGTGAGAGCGCGTGTGGAGGGAGTTGGGAGTTGGCGTTGCGGCTGGGGGCATGCGGGAGAGGGGGCATGTGGGAGAGGCGCGCGCTGGCGAGGATGATGGGGCAGCAGGGAACGGGAGTGCACGGGGAGGTCCGGAGGCGCATTGGGCAGATTGTGTTTGTGGCTGCCCAAAACGCGCCCCCCCACTCACGCACTGCCCACTTGTTGCACCGGATGCGCCACCCCAGGGTGAAGCGGCAGCAGGCGGCGCAGGACCACATTGGCATGCTGGGCCCGGGCGGCCTCGGCGGTGGCGGCCTGGGGTCCCTGGCCGGCCTGCAGGGGCTGGGCGGCGGCCCCGGCGGCCTTGCGGGGCTCCAGGGGCTGGGGCTGCTGGGCGGGCTCCTGAGCGGCGGTCCAGGCGGAGGCGGAGGCGGCGACGACCGCGGCTTGCCGCCGGTGAGTCGCTGCAAGCGCAGACCCCGTGTGCAGAGTGCATTCGCTGGCGGTTGCATACGGCGTACCATTGGCTACCGCCACGGAAAGGGAAGGAAACAAAATCCGCGGTTTGCTGCTGCTGGCGCACAAAGTGGCTTACGGCTGTGGTGTTTGCCTGCCTCAGGGACCGCTGCTGCAGCTGCACGGGTTGCCACTGATGGGCGACCTGGCGGCGCTGGGCGGGGGCGGACCGCACGGCGGCGGCGGGGGCGGACCGCACGGCGGCGGCGGCAACAGCAACAACGTGCTGTTGGCCCTGCAGCTCCAGGTGGGTGCGACAACGCTGTGGGCATTTGGGGAAGCTACGTAGGCGCATCGCTGCCTCCAGCAAGGGCCTGTGCACTCTGTGCCTTTCAGCACACGCGGACCCAACCGGCGCGCATTGACACGCGCGCTTGCTGATGCACCGGCGCAGGCGCAGGGCCTGTCTGCGGATGAGCAGCTGCAGCTGCAGACCGGGCTCAGCGGCCTGCTGGCGGCGGGTGCGCCGTCGGGCGCTGGGCTTGGGGGCGGTCACGGTGGCGGCGGCCACGGTGGCGGCGGACATGGTGGCGGCGGCTCTGGCGGCGGCGCGGGCCCGTCGTCGGGCCCCGGGAGCCAGGTGCGCGCGCAAACGGGAGTGATGTTGCCATTCGATACTGTAGTGATGTTTCCAAGTCCAACCACACGGCCAGGCTGGGGGTCACTGCCAGTGTGCCATGTGGGTGCCATGTGGGTGCCATGTGGGTGGCTCACTGCCAGTGTGCCATGTGGGGCCACGCGACGCACAGGGCGGCGCATCTGAGGGCGGCGCGGGCGGCGGGCCGGGCGGACCCGGCTCCGGGGCGCTGTCGGGCGTGCCGCCCAACGTGGCCTCCATCGCGGCGGCGGCTGTGGCGGCGGCCCTGGCGCCCATGACGCGGATGGCCTCGGGCACCGTCACCACGGAGATGCCGCTACCGCCGCCGCCGCTGTCCTCGGCGGGGGGCGGCGGCGGGGCGGGCGGCTCGGGGCCAGCCGACGTGCTGGCTGCGCTTGGCGTTGGCCCGGCGGGAGCAGCCGGTGGCGGCGGCGGTGGCGGCGGCGGGCCGGGGCTGTCACGGGCCGGTAGCCAGGTGTCAGGTGCGCTGGCTTTGGGGCTGTGGGCCAGAGTAGAGCGCAAGAGGCGCCGGCCTGCCGAGGCTGGTTTGAGTGCAGGACCGCACGTGTTCGCTCCACCGAGCACGGTAGATTGCAGGCTGGGAGCCATGCGCACGGCATGCATGGTGTGCGTGAGGTGACCTCATTCTGTCCGGCTGTCTTCCTCCTACTCCTCCTTATCCCACCACCTGCCGCATCGCCTGCCTGCCCCACCACATGCAGGCGGGCTACCGTCGATGGCCTCGCCGCCCGTTGTCACCACCGACATGGGCGCGCCGCGCAGCTGAGAGCGCTGGGGTCCAGCCGGATTAGTGGGGCGGTACCGACGTGGGGATAGCGGGCGCGCTGGGACGGCCAGGGGGAGCCGGTCCGGTGTTGAGGAGAGCAGGGGTTTGCTAGTACGGTAGGCTTGTAGCACGGTCCAGGGCGTGGGGCTGCTGTGTGTCGGAGCTGTGGTGCATCGCTGCTGGCAGCCGTCGCACGGGGTATTGATGTGGTTGCGCTGAAAGGCGCACGAGGGGTAGGGTCGCGTGCCGCTCAGGTTGAAGCGGACGTGGGCCTGCCTGGCGACTGCGCGAGAGGGACGAGGCAGAACGATGGCGAGTCACTGCGGCAGCAAAGTAGGGTCGGGTGTCGCGTCGCACCAATGTTGGCTTTGGACACTATAGCATGTAGCAAGCGTTGGACATTTTTTTGCAGCACAGAGCACTGGCATACTAGTCTGATGGCAATTACGGCAACTAGGCAAGCACAATGCGGAAGAGAACTGTTGTGGCTGTGGGCTACAGTTTCGAAGTCGAAGGCCTAGGCAGAGAGACCGTCAAGAGGCGCGCTGAACGGCGGGCGACACGCAAGTGGTGCTGTCTGAGTGGTGGGTGCATTGTGGTGGCTGTGGGATTGAGGTGGCGGCACAGGCTGCGCGTGAGGTAGCTGAATCCAGCCCCGCGAGGCGAGGCTCGGACGCTCGGTGGACTGAAAGCCTGTGTCGGGTGCTGGAAGCTGCGCCCCCCGGTTCCCCGCGGGCACACCGCGTGTTCTGCAGGACAGTGAGGACAGCGGGGGAGGGGGACAGCCGAGAACAGCCAATTGCTTTACACGTCAGGATCACAGCGTGTGATGAAGTGGTGTTGGCAGTGTTGGGTGCAGGTCACACGGTCACGGCTGCACGGCGTGCATTGGCACCCGGCAACGCCCACACAGCACGCCCTCAAAGATGGCGCATCACGGTATCACATGCCGCAGGTAATCACGCTAGCACAAGCACATTCATCTGGCACCACGTCGTGTCCTGCCTAGACAATGGCACGCTGCCGGGAGGCTTGAGTGTCCCTGGCTAGGCCCCTGATCTGAATGGGTCTCGCTCTTCAGACCATGCCCGCTGCGGTACTTGCACTTGTCGCGCCCTCGCAGCCCGCCTCCAACAATGCACCCGCCCACACCGGTAGCGCGAATCAACGTCCGTGGCCGCTACATCTGCTGGTAGTGGTGGTGGTGCTGCTGCTGCGCCATCACCGCGGCCGACTGCGCGGCGCGCACGCACAGGCCCAGGAACAGCAGGAGCGCCCAGGTCAGGAGGAAGGAGGTGGACAGCGGCGAGCGCACGCAGGCGGCGGAGGGGCGGTTCGCCGCTGCCGCCGCGCCCCGCGGGGCCGCGTGCAGGGGCAGCTGCATGGTCGGTGCCATTGGATGCGAGGCGGGCGAGTGGAAGCGGTTAACTGGTTAAGCAACGTACGCTAGGTGTTGAGAGCGGGTGAAAGCGCTTTGCAGGATGAAAGTTGCAGCTGCGGCGGCGCGGCAGGCCTAAACTTGCGCCTGCTCCCGAGACAGCCGACAAGCGCCTTTCAGCGCGGGCCTGGTGGGGGGCCTTGTCGAAACTACCGCCCTGGGACCGCCCGACCGCGTCGCGGCTCGCCGCCGTCCCATTTTACTCAAGATGCTAACTTCACGGGAGTCAATCCGTACAACGCTTGCTTAAACAGCTGCGCCACGACGGCAACGACAACGACATCCGACATGTCACGCTTCCTACGACAGCTGCACCACAACCACCACGTCCGAAAGCTGCACCACGTCCGAAACACGCACTTTCTATCGCCGGCGCCCCTGTTTCCCGCATGGCACCGCCCCACATACGGTAAGTTGAACATTGTACAAGGAGGGATCGGCAGTGCGGTATCCGCACCATTGCAATACAGCGCTCACATGAAGCCACCCAGTTCCCAGCATGCTTTACTCCCCCCTGCAGCACACCCAAACACAAAGCAGTGGTAAAACCAACCCGTTCCGCGCCAAGCTTTGTTATAGCATCCCTCCGAGCCAAAGCATGTGCTCCTTCCGCATTAGCGCGAGCGCGGTGATGCGGGCGCGCTGCTGCCGCGGCTGCCGCCTCCGCCGCCGCCGCCGCCGCCTCCCCCGCTTCCTCGCTGGAAGAAGTCAACGGGCGGCAGCTTGCACGCGTTGACCTCGCAGATGTGCACCACACCCGACCCCGCCGGCGTCTTGGGCGGCCGCGGTGCCTCCGCGGCGCTGCGGCCACTGCTGCTGGAAGCCTCTACATCGATCGTCATTGAGGACGCGGGGGGAGGCAGCGCCGCGAAGGCCTGGCGGGAGCGGGGCGTGGAAGGAGCGTGTCATTGGGAAGCGCCAGGTAACCAAGCCTGCCAACCCGCGCCAACCCGCGCCACCCACACCACACCGCCACCAGTCGACCTGGCACTTGCGCACTGGCTCGGTTCCTCCTGCACCCGCCCCTGCCGACCCACGCACCTGCTTCATGTTGAGCCGCTCAAAAGGCTTCAGCTGCGACATGCCCGCCGCCCGCCAGCCCGCCGCCGCCACGTCAGCCGCCTCGCGCCGCCGCGCGTCGCCCAGCAGCGCGGGGAAGAAGGACGTGCCCGCCACCTGCGCGGCGCGTGCGGATGCACGGGGACAGGGGTCGTACGAAGAGGTGGCATGATTCCTTGGTGTGCTGTCACACTCCCCCCGCCACCTGTTGGCCGCTTAGCTGGCTCGGCTTAGAACCGAACAACAACCTGGCACCTCCTTCCCCATCATCTGCTCCTCGTTTGTATGCAGATGGTACCGTATGCATTGGTTTGGTTTGGTTTGGTTTGGTTTGGTTTGGTTTGGTTTGGGAGAAGGTAGCCCGGTACTCGCAACCCTAGGCCCGGCTCCGCGCCCCAGTCCTGTGCGCCCCAGTCCCACCTGCTCCAGGTCCTCCAGGGGCACCACGTAGGCGGACAGGGGCGTGCGCGGGTCGATGGGCGCGTTGGGCATCACGAACGCGCCCACGCCCACCGCGCCGCGCGGCAGCGGCTGCTTGTTGCCGCGCGGCGGCTGCTTGCTGGCGTTGCTGCCGCTGTCGTCGCGCGTGTCCGCCAGCACGACCTGCGGCATCCGAGACAGTGCCGGGCAGCGCGCTTGCTTCGGGCAAAGTTGGTTGGAAGGCCAGGGCGGTCCGCGCCCTCACGCCAGTGCCTCGTAGCTAGCTCCCGCCTAAGTGTCCCCGCCGCCGCTTGCGTGTCCCCGCCTTCCATGCTGAGCCAGCCTCTAGCTACGGCCCGTGTGCGCGAAGCTCCAATACCGTACACACCTTGAAATAGTGCGTGGGCACTGCCACCAGGCCCGGAGGCTTGCCTGCAGCCCAACAGCCGTACGATTGCAGTGAGCGTGCATTGGCCCAACCAGACCAGGCAAGGATGACACGGCTTCAAACATGGTGCCGGATTGCCGTCCTACAAGGAGACCATAAAACAAACCGCACCCGCACCCAGCCCAGGCACATGGCGCCAGTCTGTCCGGTGGTGGCGCTCTCACCAATCCAGTCGTGTGTGAGCGTCCACTTGGAGGTGGGCCCCCCGTTTGCGGTGCCCGCTCCCCCTGCACCCCCCGCCGCCGCGTCGTCGAGCTGCTGCTGTGTGGGCAGCCACAGCGGCCCCGTGATCACGTACACGTTGCCGGCCACGTCTGCGTGACGCAGCAGCAGTCAAGCACGGCGAAAGGAGGATTGCGGCATGAGTCCGAAGTACGTCGCGTTCACAAAGCCCGGCCTGCCACGTCACGCATCGTTGTGTCATATCCCTCTGACTCCCGCACCTCCTCCACCCCGCAACTGGGCACCATGCACATGCGCAAGCCCCGCCAGCAGCACCCGCGTCACCCGCCCGCCCAGGGCCCCCACCCGTGAGCTCCTTGACAAAGCGCTCGAATCGCGCCCAGTAATCCCGGTTGAAGCCCTTGCCGGCCTGCAGGGTTGGAGGGCGGCGTGTGTATGTGGAGGTGATCGGGGTGGGGGGTGGGGGGTAGGCACGTGTGTGTTTGTGCGCGGGTAGGGCAGTATTACGGTACACCCCGGTGTATGCGGTGGTATTGACGAGGGCCCTGGGCATTCAGGAAGCAGCCTCCCAACTCAAAACTCCAAAGCTATGCGCCCCACGCGGCACCCACCTGCGGGCTGATGTTAACCAGAGAGAAGGTCTGGTCCATCGCCTTCTGGCTGTCCTTGTGGTTGGCGGCGGGCGCCTGGCCAGGTGGGCAAAACAAGAGGGAGAGCGGACATGAAGCCATCCCGCCGCCCGTGACATCCCGATACGGTACCCGCCACCGACGCCACGCCCACGCCCACGCCCACGCCCACGCCGACGCCCACGCCCACGCCCACGCCCACGCCCACGCCCACGCCCACGCCCACGCCCACGCCCACGCCCACGCCCACGCCCGCACCCACCATGTGCCCCCGGTCGTACCCCGACCCGCGGAAGTCGCTCAGCTTGGCGCCGAACCGCGGGTCCACCTCCGGGTCCGGGAAGAACTCCGAGCGCTCACTGAGGCGGTGGAACACGTCAGCACGTCAGCAGGGGGAGGGTGGGGAGAAAGGCGTTCGAGACAAGGGCTGTACCGAGTGACTGTACGGCTTCCGCTAGCCAGTAGCAGGGACCTGCACCGCCCTGCGCTTGCCCACGTGGCGCAGTGAGCGGCGCGGAGCGGCAGTGAGCGGCGCGACGCGCGACGCAGCCCCCGACACACGCACCGGTTGGCCTCGCCGGTCCAGGAGGCGGGCGTGATGTGCTCCGCCACCCACTTGGGGTTGCGCGTGCGGTAGTCGTACGCGGCCACGTACCCCTCGTACACCCGGATGATGTCAGTCTCCGGCACGCCTGTTTAGGCATGGATTGTTGCGGTCGGCGCGTCACGCGTGCATGCGCGTGCGCAAAGTGTGTACTTGAGTGCGTGTGCGTGTGACAGGGGTGCAGGTAAGGACCGTTGTCTCGCCGCGTGCCCGCCTCCCCAGTCCCCAGCATCAAAGCGTCCTTTGGATGACAGCCATGAGCTCTATGTCCAAACCCTATGGGGTGGCATGGCATGACGGCACCTGGCCGGCCGGGAGCGCCTACCGCAGCCGCGGCTCCAGGCTCTCACCATGTTTCAGGGCGGGGTGGTCCAGCTCCACACCGCCGCGGCCCACTGCAAGGAGGAGCGCGGGCGGGTGCGGGGCAGGTGGGCGGCGTGTCGGGGCTCATAGCCGCATTGGTTCCGGCTGTGCCGGCGCATGAACGGACAGTGCGGCTTGAGCACCAGCTTCCCGGTAACCCAGCTGTGTTTTGTTCGCTTCGGCCGACAACCACCAGAACGTGCACGCATCCGGGCATGTACTCCGCCCCAGCCCGTTTCTGCCCTGCACTCTAAACGCCGCACAGCCGCGCGGGCCCGTGCATGCGCGCGCCGCTATCCCCCTTCCCCTCAAGTGCGTGCACTTGCGTGTGTCCGTCCAAGGCGAAGGTGCCAAGGCGCCCAGCAGCACGTTACCCACCGCGGCGCGGCGCGGCATAAGGCTTCTGCACGACGCTCAGGTACAGGTAGCACCCGCCGGCGCCCACCGCCACACCGGCGCCGAACCCCAAGAATAGATTCCTGCATTCCACGTTTATTTTCAGTTGTCTTGCACGAGGAAGGCGTGCGGGAGCTAATTTAATTCAGCGCGGAGGGGACTGCAAGTTTAGGCGCGCAAGTTTCCCGCGTTTGCGCGATGCCCGTCCAGCTCACCTCATTCTATCCACATGAGCATGCGAGTGAAAAAATAGAGCACGGCAGCGACCACGACTCCACGGCCGGGACTTTGCGATTGCGCCCGATGCAGCCGAAGCTTCGGAGCCCTGCCCTTCCTCACAGCGCGGCACAAACTCCAGTGCGCCCTTCGGCAACTTGCTTATGATGAGACGCTCAAGGCTTTGAAATTAAGCTGGGACGCTGACTTGTTCCGACTAGAGCACAACAAAATCGTGGGCCCGGAGCGGCCCTCCAGCCTCAAATTGGCAAGCTCAACATTAGCCAACAGCAATACAGGAACTCAGGCAGCACTGGGGCTTTGAACTGGAGCGCAAGGTGTGGCTTCGCGCGGCCGGGCGGTCCAGCTGGCCTGCCGGTGCAGTGGGGCACCCAGTGTAGCAGCTGTGTACACGAGTTTGTGCCGTGACGTATTATCTTGTGAGGGACTGTTAATGGCTGGGGCATGTCTGCTGAAGAATCGAGGAACCCACGCGCGGCAAGGCGGAGGCTGTTGGGCGGCCCTGTATGATGGCTAGGCACCTAGGAATCTCTTGGTGTTGCACTGCAGGCCGGTCGGTGGTAGACTGGCTGATTCGTTGAAGCACCCCGACCGTTGCGTGGCGGCCCTCCTGACCGGGTGCCGGTCGCTGTTGCTGTCAGGTGCTTGAGGGGCCGCCAACATGCCGCAGTACGGCGAGTGCGACTACTGGGATGAGCGCTACACGCGGGAGCCCACGGCGTTCGACTGGTACCAGGGCTACTCAGGTGCGGCCGGCACGGACTGCCCACGTAGTGCGCTTGCGTGGGTCGAGCCCGAGCACATTTGCTCGGGGGCACCGGCCATGTTCCTAATTCTGAACCCGAAAGGAAGACAACACATGTTACACCCTGACGCTCACCAACAGGGCTGAGCGCCATTCTGCGGCATGCGGCATCATAGCACCTTCCATTCAGACTGTCATGCCGGTGCCCATTACTATTACAGGGCTGAGCGCCATTTTGCGGCATGTGTTCCCCCTCGACTCATCGCTGCTGCACGTTGGCGTGGGTAGCTCACGGCTTCAAGAGGAAATGGCGCGGGCGGGTTGGCGGCATATCGTGAACGGTGCGTGGTGGATGCAAATGACCGGGTGGGTTGACCTTTGGCAAGTGCTGAGTGGCTGGCTGGCTGGGGTTCGTGCGTTTGACCTGCAGCACTGAATGTACCTGGCTGGGGCTGTGTTTGCTTGCGCCACTGTTGCGGCGTGCAGTGGATTACTCCAAGGTTGTCATCAAGCACATGGCGGAGCTGCACAAGGGCCTGCCGCAGCTGGAGTACCGCGTGGCGGACGTCAGGTGCGGCGGAGGGAGGGGGGTGAGAGCAGGCGTCAGAAGGAACACGAGGGGCGGGACAAGCAGCGCCAAGCTGCCAAGACACATCCAGAAGGGGCGCGGCCTGCCTGGGGCGGAGCGTTGGCCACACCAGGACGTCTGGCGCCACCTGACGCATTGTAAGTTTGCAACCTCATGCGCAGGTCCATGCCCGAGTTTGCCGACAAGTCCTTCGACGGCGTGCTCGACAAGGGCACGTTGGACGCCATCCTGTGCGGCGAGGGCAGCGCTGTACACGCGGCCGCCATGGTGATGGAGGCGTTCCGGGTGCTGAAGCCGGGCGGCGTGCTGATGCTCGTGACGTACGGCGACCCGCTGTCACGGCTGCCGTACCTCAACAACATCCCGGATTGGGACGTGTCCGTGCTGGCACTCACCAAGCAGGTGCGGGCGTGGCTGGATGGGGGCTGGCTGGCAGGTGGGCGTGGTGAGGGGCGGGCACGCCTGTCTCGAGCGCGTGGAAGTGTGTGTGTGTCAGCGGGGCCAGCTCCGTATCCGAATCTGGTCTCAGACTCCTGTTGTTGTTGTCCACCGCACCGCAGGAGGTGGTGGAGGCGCTGGATGCGGAGCCCGTAGTGCGGCCGCTGATCAAGGGTGAGTGGGTGCGCGTGCGCAAGCGTGGTGGTGAGATGCGCCGCATGATGGCGCTGAGGGCATTCGTGCCGCCCCCGTGGGT
Source organism: Chlamydomonas incerta (assembly GCA_016834605.1). Classification (NCBI taxonomy): domain Eukaryota; kingdom Viridiplantae; phylum Chlorophyta; class Chlorophyceae; order Chlamydomonadales; family Chlamydomonadaceae; genus Chlamydomonas; species Chlamydomonas incerta. The sequence goes on along the minus strand of JAEHOC010000049.1, from coordinate 767,663 downwards.
GTCTGTGTGCTGCGGTTGTGGGCCAGTTGCAAGTCGCCGCCTGCGGAACGGACCACACACGCCCGCAACCCCGCCTGCCCGTCGTTCCTTGCTGCCCCCTCGTGTGCCCAGGCCCCTACCCCGCCACCAACCTGGACTGCATGGACGCGTTGAGTGGGCTGGAGGGCATGCACTTCGTCTACATCTGCCGCAAGCGAGGCAGCGCAGAGCCGCGTGGGGCACCAGCAGCAGCAGCAGCAGCGGCGACACCGGAGGGGCAGGCAACTGGCTCGGGAGGTTCTCCGGGCCACGACGCGCGTGGCAGCCCGGCGCCGTCGGATGCGCCCGAGGCACCCGGGCGACGGGCGCATGGCAGTGGTCATGTTGGTGATGGTGGTGGGGAAGAGGCGGGCGAAGGCGGTGAGGATGAGGGCGCGTCCTCCATGACTCCGCCGCCAGAGGCACCTGCGGCGGCTAAGGAGGCGGCGCCAGGAGATGCTGGGCAAGCGTAGGGCGCTCGACAAGACATGCATGCTGCATGCATGTATGTTGCACATACCACACAGCTGTGGGCCTTGTGTAAAGGATAGAAAAGCGGCGGAGGTGATAAAAACGATAAAAATGTTAGGTACGGGATGAAATTTCATGTGTGACATTTGATTCCGAAGCCGCCGCCATGTATGGCGTGGCAATAATGTACAGCGGCGGCCAGGCCCATGTGCCAGCTGGCGGTCCCGTGCATACCGGTGTGGGCATAGCATGGGCGGACGCCGGCTCCCCGTGATGAAGATAAGACGTGCGCGGTGCGTCGTTAAACCTATGAGGGTTTCACGTGAGTCGCTGGCGGGCGGCTCCAATTGAAGCCCCTGGCTTGCAGAGCCGCAGCCATGGAGGCCATGCAAATTGTGAGCCTGAAACTCAACCATTTCTGAACACAGTGGTTTGTTTTGCGTGGCGTGGTGTTGCATGGCGCGGCTTGGCATCTGGTAGGCGTCGGTTTCAAACGGCGCGCGCGGAGTAGTTGATGGCACTCTGTGGGCGGCCTTCCAGCGCTTTCCTGGGTCGTTGGGCAAGTGTGAGGGCCCGGGTTGCCGCGTGTTGTGGCCCCGACTGAGTTCTGTTTGTGGCTGAGGGGGCCCGGGCGCCGTGGCGGGGTGCAATCAACCAGCGCCGCGCGCCCGCGCGAGCTCCCACCCGCCTTCTGCCGCCATCGTCGGAAACGGCCTTGACTCGTCCGCATCTATAGTCTGGATGACTTCATGCCTCCCCGCCTCCCACAACACCTGGCACGTGCCGATCGCCGAGTGCCCCTGTGCCCATCGATCCGTACGGAAGCCCTGCGGTCCGGCGGCATGAGTAGCAGTAACATCCAAAAGATGCCGGGGTCTTCGTGGTCTTGCAGCTGCATGCCCTCGCAGCCTCGCTTGCGCACGGATACCTGGATGCTTGCGTACCGAATTGCGCCATCCAGGGACCATCCCTCCCTGCGAGCACAGGAGCACTCCAGAGTATCTTGGAGAACGGCGGTTGCTTCAAGTCCCTTGGATGCATGTCGATATTGGCGACAAGGGGCGCAGCAGGGCGATTGGTGCGGCTGGGATGATTGAGATTTCAGGGGCGGGGGGGGGGGGGGTGGGGCGGGGGGTCGGCACGGTAATTGCTGTGGCACGCGGCACGGAGACCGAGGTCGCTGCAATAATTGCCGGATTGTTCTATTTCTAGGGTAGTAGACGACTGTACTGTACTTTCAAATTATCGAGCCTCTCCGGAAAACGTTGCTCTGAAGCCAAATGTGTCAGTGACGTTCCGGCCTTGACGTTTCAACTCGAACGGGCGCAAAATGGAGATCTACTATACCACCAAGATATCTGGGAGAGCCGGCGTGATTGCTGGCTGGTCAAAGGCAAGAAGGGCCGCGCTTCGAGTCGACCGCCTGCAGCTGCTGAGGAAGCATTGTCGCACTGGCATCATTTTGGTGCTACCTGACGAATGAATCGGCCGGTGTCTGCATCCTCTGAAAAGCCCGACTTCGCCCCTGGCATGTGCACTGCAGGCTCCCGGCTATCCCTCTCTGTTGGCGGTTGCGCTAAGTCCTAATGCAGTTGGTATCTATAACGAGGAGGTGCGAGCTTCTGGTGCGGGCAGCGTGGGGCAGTTGGTACAATAGTTCGCGTCTTGCTTACTGTCACAGGGCCGCCCGCTGGACCCTAACAACGAGGCAAACATCAAAAACGTTCGCGGCACGGAGTGCGCGAGGATAGCATGGCACCCGCTGCTGCCCCTGCTGGCCATCGGGTGGAAGGACGGTGAGCTCGCGGAGGAGGCGTCACGCCGGGATTTCAGCGACGGCATGAGGCGCTCAGGGATGCCTGCAGAGCGCGGCGCGGGACTACAGGAGGCCACGGGGGTCGGGGGAGCTTCATGGGGGCCTATGAGGGTATAGGGGGTGGGGACGCGCCCTGCAAGGCAACCTCGGTGCACAGGCGCGCTGCGCTCGGGTGGAACCTGGGAGTGCGTGTGCGGCGTCAGCCTATCGGGGGCCTGCCAATGCCGTCTGCCTCATGCCATGTGCTGATGCCGTGGGATCTGCCCTACATGACGGCAGGCGCCATCTCGTTCTGGAACGCCGAGGAGCGGAAGCTGGAGGAGGACAGCAAAATCCACCGAAACACAATCAGCAGCATGACGTGGACAGCCAGCGGCGACCGGCTCATCACGGGCGACGAAAACGGACGAGTGAGTGCGAGAAAGGGGCACCAGTGCGAGAAAGGGGGACCAGCTGCATCTGAAGATTCGCGGCGGGGGAAAGCACGCGGTGCGCTTTGGCGGGAGGCGCGCGGGGTGCTACCGATCTGGCAGCCGTGCCAACCAGCAGCATGGACCTGTGGCGGGGCCGACTCGACACGGTGCCTGCCGCAAGGCACAAAGTTCAGGCAGGGCACGTCTCGCGGTCGGCTGGTGCTGGGGGAAGGGGTCGCCAATCACAATGCTGCACGGTGCACTGGCTGGCATGCGGGCACTTTCGGCGCGCGGCCGGTAACGGCTTGCACCCAACCCACCTTGTGGCCGCCACAGATCTCCATGTGGAAGACGGACCGCCTCATGCGGCCGATCCACGTCGTTGCGTACGACGAGCCCGGCGCCGTGATTCGGCACACGGTGGTGGGCTTGCCGGAGGAGATGCCGGACACCAACAGCCAGGTGGGTGGCTGGGAGGGTGCGGTGCTTGGGTCAGGATGACGTCTTCGCGGCAAGAGGCTGCGCACGGCGGAGTGGGGCGCAAGGGGCGTACTGTGTTGACGCAGTGAGGTGGGGCTCCGTGGGACGACCTTGTGCTGAGCGTTCAAGGCAAGGGATGCGAACCGCTGTGTGTGTGCAGCCAATGGGCTGGCGATGGAGAGCAGCACAGGCTTGGGCAGGGGGCCTCGGGTGCAGGCTGTGAGAGTTAAGAGGCACAGAGCCTTCATGCGGTGGGCTGCCCGGGTATGGGCAGAGTCAGGGTGAAGGTATGGATGATGCAATCGCCAGCGTGCGCGTGCAGTGCTCCCCGGCCAACCTTCCTGTCCCTTGTGTCCACGTCTGCCGGCTGCGAGCAGGTGGTGGTGGCGTTCTATGTGGCGGACGCACAAGAGCGCGCCGTTGTCAAATGGTGCAACGACCAGGGCTACAGGTGCGGTCGGGGGCTGGCCGATATGCGAGCCCACTCGCATCATGGTTGCTGGGCCTGCAGCTGCGTGGTTGCGGTGCCGCATGTGCTAGCCACCTCTCTCCAATCGCCTAGTTGGGCTCCCTCCGACGCGCTGTCATGGTAGATGGTACGTATGCCCTGTCTTTGGCCCTGCTACACAGCGGCGTGGTGGTGGAGATGGCGGAGGCGGTGCACACGCTGGTGCACTACCCCGAGCGGGACCAGCTGCTGGTGGTGGGCAGCAGCTGCACACTCAATGTGCTCACGCGCGACGAGCAGCTGGGCACCTGGGTCACCGCCTCCAAGATGAAGTTCGCCACCGGCACCGGGGAGGCGGCCACGGGGCTGCAGGTGGGGCATGCGGGACGCGAGGTGGTGTCGGTGAGGGATGGGGGCAGAGAGCGAGGTGGCAGTGCAAGCGGTGGCTACAGCTGGTGCGAGCTTGGCACGGCAATCAGTTACGGAGGGTATGGGAGGGCGGGGCCGCCAGCAAACCAGGGATGCGGGCTTCACAGGGGTTAAGGCAGGCAAATCAGGATGAAGATGAGCATGCGGAGGAATGCCGCCAAGTCAGCCCTGCACGCGGCTCTGCTTGTTGCCTGCACGCTTCAGGTGGCATGGGCGGGTAACCACACGCTGGCCAGCGCCAGCGAGAAGGACAACGTGGTGCGCATGTACAACTTCGACACGGAGGACAACTATGTGCTCAACCTGGAGCAGGACAGCGGCCTTGTCAGCCGTGTGGTGTGCCTGGCCTACGACGAGCGGTGAGGACGTTGGCGCGGAGGTGTCGGCAGGGCCGGAGGGGGAGGGGCAGAGCGAAATGGGGCCGGAGAACAACAGGAACAGTGACGGGGATGGGTAGGAGGGAAGCTGGAGGGGGCGGGGCTGGGAGAGATGAGGGCGCGTAGGGGTGCGGCTGTGTATTTTAACTGGGCACGCTGGGGGCACTGCCGCCAGCAGTCAGAAGGTCTCCAGTGGAAGGTCAGAAGGCCAGGTGACTTCCAATCCTTGGCAGCGCAGCGGCATGCGCACTCACAATTTCTTTCTCTGCTTCCTGCTTGGCACCCGCCACCCGCTCGCCGCCCACAGGTACAACCTGCTGGCGGTGGGCACCACCGACGGCCGCGTGATGATGTACAAGTACAACCAGCCCAACCTCAACCTGGAGCCGGTGCTGGACTTCGCCAAGTGCTGGGAGATGCAGCCCGCCTTCTTCGTGAGTGCGGACAGCGGGGGCGTGCAGAGAGGGGGCGGTCAGGGGTGCGCGCACGGCGCCGAGTGGTGCGCGTGCATGCGCGGCTGCCGGCGCGCCTTTGTTGAGCGCCCCTGGCCTTCCATGCGTGCATTGCGCAGGTCGGCAACCGCGCGCTGGCCATGGAGTGGGGCCCCTTCCCGCGGCTGATGGTGGTGGCGTGCAATGACGCCATCAACGTGTGCCGCAAGACCATGCTCAGCTACAAGTTCCGCGACGGCGTGGCCATCATGCAGGTTCGTGCAGGACCGTACTTGGCCGTGGGCGCATGACGTGCACCGGGCTGCCGCCGCCTCCTGGTATGAAACGCGTGTGCGCCGCCGGTGCCGCATTCCGCAGGTGGCTGTGGACCGTGTGGTGCTCGAGAACCTGGAGGTGGAGCCGCAGCGGCCGCCGGGGCGCCTGCAGCTGCAGGTGGGCTAGCGGCCACCGGCTGGCGCCGGGCGGGCATGTGCTCCAGCGTCGGGGCAAACTTGGCATCAGCGGCACAGGGGGAGGGAGGGGGATACACAAGACAAGCGACCGGCGCGCTGCAGCACGGGGTGGAGTAAATGGGTGGTTTACGCACTCGCCGTGCTACCTGCTCTTGACTTCGTGTCCGGCATTGCCCTTTCCTACACGCACACGCGCGTGCGCGCCTCCAGGACATGCAACTGCTGGGCCTGGACCTGAGCAAGGGCCTGCTGCTGGTGTGGGACGGCGAGCGCGCCGAGGTGTATAAGGTGACGGAGACCAACGACATCATGCCCGCCTCCCAGTTCGAGACCACCAGCCGCTGCATGGCCATCAACAACGACTCCATCTACCGGGCGGCTGAGAGCAAAGTGGAGGTGGTCAACATGGCGGGTGAGGCCGGCTGGTGGAGCACAGGGAGGGCAGGGCTCTAGGGCAGGGCAGGGCAGGGCAGGGCAGGGCAGGGCAGGGCAGGGCAGGGCTGGGCAGGGCTGGGCAAGGCGGGGGATGGCAGCGGACCAAGGGGACTGTGGCCCATGCGAGGCAATCCACCGGTTGACCGTCCGTGCCCGATGGCCCCCCGCCTCCTTTGCTCACATGCCGTGCTTGCACTGACACACCATGCAAACCTCACACGTGTTGCCACACACGCGCAGGCACCGTGAAGCAGACTCTCATGTTCGACGACAACCACGGCTCGCCCACCTCCATGGACGTGGCGCGCGACTACCTGGCGGTCGCCACCAGCGCCAACATTGTGCGCATCCTCAAGGTGGCCGGCCGCGAGGCGAAGCCGCACGCGGGGCCGGGTAAGCAGTGGCGTTGCGCAGGGGGGAGAGAAAGGACAAGGGCGACCGGCATGGAGCTGCGTGGACGTGAACTGCATAAACTTCTTTCTTTGGCATGTACTGGCGCTCCGCCCCTTCTCACCCCTTCTGATTTCGGTTCGCTCGCCCCCGCAGCGCCGCTGTGCCCGCCCGAGCTCAAGGACTGGAAGGTGATGGCGATGCGCGCCAACGGCAACGGCAACCTGGTGGCGGCGCTGGTGGTGGGGCCCGAGCCGGCGCGCGCGGTGCAGCTGGTGGTGTGGTGCGGCGAGACCAACACGCATCACGTGCACGACTTCGCGCCCGAGGGCCGCCAGCCGGTGCAGCTCATGTTCGACACCGTGGAGCCCAAGCTGCTGGTGGTGCAGTGCACGGTGAGGGGGGCAGATTAGGAGGTTAGGAGGGGTGACCGCTGCGGAAGCGGGGACGGCGAGGAATGGAGGCGGGAAGCAGCAGAGCAGGGAAGGGATGGGAAGGGAGCACGAGGATTGTTGGGCCGTGCGGCCTCCATAACGTGCACCGGCACACCAACCAATCGCCGCCGTGGCTGACTTGGCGGTTACTTTCACAGCCGATTTTCACGGAGGCCAACGTGGACGAGCGGCCGCACGGCGACGCGGCGCACGTGGTGGACTGCGCCATCATCTTCGTGGACCCCGACAAGGGCATCCTGCTGCAGGTGCGGCTGCAGTGCGGCCATCACCCGGTCCCCCTCTGCTGCCATGCCTGGAACCCCACTGCCACCACGGGGACGCGGAGCCCCCCATCCACTCGGTTACTGAATCCCGCAACCCCTTTCCTCCGCGTGCCCATGCTCACCCGCAGGAGTACCAGCCCATCCACACGGGCGGCGCCACTGCCTGCATCGGCTCCTGCGCGCCGTACCTGCTCACCAACAAGAAGAGCATGGTGCAGCCGGCCCCCGGGTCGGGCGCCTTCCAGCCCTTCACCAGCAACGTGTCCAAGGCCATCATGACCAGCTTCCAGGGCATGCAGGTGAGCAGGGGTTGCAAGGATGGTTGGAGAAAAGCGAGTGAGATCTGGATGGGAGGCAGGAGTGGTCCGATTGCGGGTTCATGCACGTTGCGGTGACCGGCACAATGCATCCGCCCCGTCCCATGCTCGCACTCACGCCTGCGCTCACGCCACCCGGGCTGGCTGCACGCTCGCGAACGCAGGACTCCGACGACAAGACGCGGCGGGCGCTGCTGGACTTCTCGTTTAACCTGGCCACCGGCAACATGGACGAGGCGTTCCGCAGCGTCAAGGCCATCAAGAACCCGGCGGTGTGGGAAAACATGGCGCACATGTGCATCCGCAACAAGCGCCTGGACGTGGCGGGTGAGTGATCGCAGCGACACTGGGGTCGAGGGCAGCGGTAGGGTGATGGCGGCTAGTGGGGCGCAACTTGACGGAATGCATCGCCTGCTCAAATCATGGCTGCTCACAATGTCGTCCCCGAACGCTCTGCCGCCAGAGCACTGCCTGAGCAACATGGAGCACGCGCGCGGCGCGCGGGCGCTGCGTGAGGCCAAGTCCATCGAGGAGGCGGACGCGCGTGTGGCCACGGTGGCGGTGCACCTGGGCATGATCGAGGACGCCAAGAAGCTCTACATCGCCTGCGAGCGGTGAGCGCAGCGAAACAGGGAGGCGGGGCTACGGCACGCGAAAGCACCCCCACGGCGGCCTGGGAGGCACGGTGGAGGCCGCGACGGCCGGCAATCCATGCTTATACAGGCTTGGACCCTGGTTGGTTGCCCGCACAGCTGGTTACTGTAGATATCATATCATTGCATATCACTGAGATGCTGTGCATGGGTATGTCGGGCGCATGTGCAGGTACGACCTGCTGAACCAGCTGTACAGGGCGTGCGGCCAGTGGGACAAGGCGCTGGAGGTGGCGGAGAAGAACGACCGCATCCACCTAAAGTCCACGCACTACGCGTACGGGCAGGTGCGTGCGTGGCCACTTCCTGCCGCTGCCTTCTTTGCACTTGCAGTCTGTGCACGCCCATGCTTACATTATCATCGCGATCTCACTCCTCACAACTTGGTTCGCACCGCTCCCTTGCTGTAGTTCATGGAGCGGCAGGCGGACATGGAGGGCGCGCGCAAGCACTACGAGGCGGCCGGCTGCGGGCTGGTGGAGGTGCCGCGCATGCTGTTCGAGGCGGAGAAGTTCACCGAGCTGCAGAACTACATCCAGGTGCGTCCAGTGGCCAGGCGTAGCGGGCGGCGGACTGGCGGCACGCCGGAAGGAAAGGAGGAGTGGTGGGCAGCACCCGCGCCCGGTACGTGCACGGGATGCGCACTGCATCCCGCACAGTGCAGCAGGACACCTGGCATGCTCCGACGGGCCTGCCGTCTGCCTCCTCCTCACGCCATGGCACCCCGTGCGCGCCGTACGCACGCGCCCGCAGGCCAACGACAGCCGCGAGCTGATCCTGTGGTGGGGCAAGTACCTGGAGAGCCTGGGCGAGTACGCCAAGGCGCTGGACTGCTACCGCAAGGCCGGCGACTCGCTGTCCATGGTCCGCATCCACTGCTTCCAGCGCGACTGGAAGGCGGCGGAGGACGAGGTGCGGCCGCCTGCCGAGGGGGGGGGGGGGAGCGAGGGCGGGGGCAGCGCAGGCGGCGGGATGCCGCACGTGCGGTAGCGGCTGGCCGCTGCAGCATTGGGTGACCAGCTTCAGCTTCAGCAGGATTGGTACACGCCCCGACTCTGGCTGTCTGCCCCTGCTGCCGGGCTGCTGTCCCCAGGTGACCAACAGCAGCGACAACGCGGCGTCCTTCCACCTGGCGCGCCAGTACGAGGCGTCCGGCCGCATCCCCGAGGCCATCCGCTACTACACCCTGGTGAGTGGCGAGCCTGATGGGGCTGTGGGCTGCGCAGGGAACACAGGTGCTGAGTGCTGACATTCGCAGGCAAGCATGCGGCACATGGGCCAAAACGCGCTTGCAGTGGGGCCGATGCGCCTTGGCAGGTGTCGGACTCCTGCTCACCACCACCCCGCTTGCGCTTGCGCCCCTACGCAGGCCAAGCGCTACAGCCACGGCGTGCGGCTGGCCAAGACGCACGAGCTGGACAGCGACCTCATGAACCTGGCGCTCAAATCCACGCCCGCGGTCATGATCGACACCGCCGACTACCTGTTCGCAAAGGTGCGGGGTACGGGAGAGAAGCGAGCCGGATGGATTGGACTCAACGGCGGACCAGAGCCGGGGGGGCCCATGGATGGCGTGCGTCCTTTGGGGGCGCCAGCCGGCCCCGCTGCACCCGCTGCACACATCGTGGCCGCCACGCGCTGTCCTCACCCGCGCCCCCGCCCCCGCGCGTTCCTGTTACTCCGCACACCGCAGGGCCAGCACGAGAAGGCCGCCACGCTGTACATGAAGGGCGGCAAGCTGAGCAAGGCGGTGGAGATGTGCTTCCAGGCGCAGCTGTTCGACGTGCTGCAGCACATCACGGACGACATGACGCCCGAGAAGAGCGACCCCAACCTATACAACAAGTGCGTTGTTTGGGCGCGTTGTGTGTAAGACTGGCTGGGGACGCCCGGTCACCTGGCGATGGGGGATGGAGGTTCGGGAGTCCCAGGCTTACCTCAGCACCCAACCGGAAAGCAGTCTGCCATTGATACGAAGGCCTGACACGTAACACTCGATTGCTTGTTCCCCAGGTGCGCCGAGTTCTTCATGAGCTTCGGCCACAACGACAAGGCCGTCAAGATGCTGATCGCGGCGCAGCAGTACGGCCGCGCGCTGGAGCTGTGCGTGGAGCACGACGTGTCCATCACCGAGGTGCGGGTGGGGGGGGGGAGTTCATTCCCGAACCCAAAGCAACCGACCGGGGGGGGGGGCGTGGGAGAGATTTGCGCGCTGTGAGCGCGCCAGCAGCCACCCCGGCAAGACAGACTACCGCTCACAGGGCAGTGATTTGCGGTATGCGCATGGCGACTGGAAGTAAAGTAAACCTCCCTCGGACCGCGTGCCCTGCTTCCGACCACCTGCAGGAGATGGCCGACGCCATGACGCCGGACAAGAACGCGGCGGTGGGCGCGGACGAGCGCAACTCCGTCATCTGCCGCATCGCCAAGGTGGCCAAGCGCCAGGGCAACTTCCAGCTGGCGGCCAAGAAGTACACGCAGGTGTGTACGTGTGTATGCGAGGGCTGGGGCGGGGAGTGATGGATGCTCGGGCGCGTGTTTGCGCATAGGCTGGTATAGTAGGCGGTTGGCCACCACGGACGGCATCCAACCCTTCGCCCGGCCCTTGCCTGCATGCACACGCCAACCAACGCAGGCTGGTGACAAGGTCAAGGCCATGAAGGCGCTGCTGCGTGGCGGCGACGCCGAGAAGATCATCTTCTTCGCGGGTGAGCATGCCATCACGCAGCACCGGGCGGGGCAGCGGGCAACAACACGCATGTACGGCACTGTCTGCTGTTGCCTGCCGCTCGACGCGCTCATAACCGCCAATTATCTATTTTATTTGAACGAACATCTCCCCTCCTCCTCGCACCTGCAGGCGTGTCCCGCCAGAAGGACCTGTACCTCATGGCCGCCAACTACCTGCAGACGCTCAACTGGCACTCCGACCCCGAGCTCATGAAGCACATCATCAGCTTCTACACCAAGGTGCGGGCGCTGCTTTGAGGCGGGGCGGTGGTGGCTTTGACAGCAGCGTGCGCCGGCGACGGGCGCGAGGAAGGGTCTTGCGTGACGCAGGCATGTGGGCCGGGCCTCGCAACACCGGGATATGACTTGACGACTCCACGCGCCCATTGCCTGTGCACCGACGGAACCGCGCTGCGCTGTGCCGTGTCACGTACCCCGCCAGGCCGCGGCGTGGGAGAGCTTGGCGTCCTTCTACGAGGCGTGCGCGCAGATCGAGGTGGACGAGTACCGGGACTACGAGAAGGCGCTGCAGGTGGGCCAGCACGCGAGCGGGGCGGGGCGGGCGTGCGAAGTATCGCCCTCGTTTGCCACCACTCGCAACCTCCCAGCAAGGCTCCCGAAATTCTCGGCTTTTCAAATCAACAATTGCACACGCGCTGGGTTTGGTTTGGGCTTGGTAAAGCTTGGGCTGGTATCCACATTACCGCCATCCTGCCACACCGCAGGCCATGCGCGAGGCGGCCAAGTACGTGGCCAAGTCCAAGAACGACGACCGCGACGCGCGAGTGGGCGTCATCAACGACCGCATCGCCGTGGCAGAGCAGTTCGTGGCGGCGCGGCAGCTCATCGGCAGCAACCCGCAGGAGGCGCTGCGCGTGTGCGACGAGCTGCTGCGGGCCATCCCGCCCGACAGCCAGGTGCGTGGTGGCCGGTGTGGGTGTGGTGTGGTGCCGGGTAACGAGGGTGTGCTGGGGCTTGGTGCGTGGATGGGTCGGGGGCTGGGGGCAGGGGGCTGTTTCTTATCGGGGATTGGGGAGCCGCCAGCGACGGCTGTGGCAAGAGGTGCCGGCGTTCCTGCCTCACCTGCCGCCAAAATTTCTTAGCATTGCAACCCCACCGGTTGAATCTGCTCCTCTCCACACACATACGCGTGCTCGCACAGGACCTGGAGGCGGGCATCCGCATCGGCGACGTGTACGCGCTCATGGTCGAGTACTGGTGAGTCCGGGTTACCGGTAGCCCCACACCTGCGCTCCTGGACCTCCCGCCTTCCGCCCCACGCGCGGCCTCGTCCCCACTCTCCAGCCTGCTCCAGCTGCTGTCCAAACCCAAACGCACAAACAAACCCTTCGCCGAAACCACCTCACCTCACGCCCTCCCCTCTCCTCTCACGCCCGCCAGGTACGAGGCGCGCAACCCCAACGAGGCCTACAAGGCCATCGAGGCCATGCGGCGGCGCGGTATCATCCTGTCGCCCTACCTGGACACGCGCATGGTGGAGGACATCTACCGCAGCCTGGGCGTGGCGCTGGACATGGCGGAGGAGCGCCGCGGCCCCGCCAACCTGGGCCTGCGCGAGAGCGACGCCGGCGCGTTCGTGGAGGAGGAGGTGGCGGACGATGATGATTGATGAGCGGCGGGGTGCTGAAGCGGGGGGCCACGGGTGGTGGTGGAGGGAGTTGGTGGTGGGCGGCGGCGTTGTGGGGATGGGCAGTGGGGGTGGATACCGTGTTGCAGGTGTGGAGGTCCCGCGGCGTGAGGCATTGTATGACGCCGGATGTGGAGTGATGGCAGCTGGTGCATAAGGGAGCTATAAATGCAGCAAGGAGACCGCCTGCCCTGCGTGGGGGTGCCGGAGGCTGCTCGATGTACATATCAGCGTATGTTGTGTGGGAAGCGTGTTATTCGGGGCTCCATGCCGGCCATGGACTGAACGGCGTAACGAAATGCCTGCTGTAACATGCAAGCGTTGTGATTATGGACCTCGGCTGTCCCTGGCTGTCCCCGTGAGGCCGCGTTTCCGGCAATGCAAAATGCCAATCAGCAGGGGTTGTGCCCGGCCGTGGCGTGTGACGAGTTGCCGGCAAGCGACCTGTTACTGGCTGGAAGGGAAAGATATGAATGCGAGGTTACAAGAAGGGGACAGTGTAAACACCATCACGGCTACGAGGGAAGCCACCATTCCGAGGAACGCAGCAAACCGCAACCCCCGCTTGGCTGCCAACCCAACTCACAGCTGCGTAGGCGCGTCGAAGCTAAGCCGCAGCCCGCCAAAGCCACACCAAACAGCAGCATCACAAAGCACGCGGCTCATAAGGCACCGCAAAGTCTTCCACCAAGCCCGAAGGCGCAACACAGGGCAGCGCCCCAAACAGCAAGCAAACTGGTGTGCCTGTGGCACGATCTGGTCCCAGCCCGAAGGCTCAACACAGGGCAGCGCCCCAAACTGAAGGTCTGTGTGCCTGGGGCACGGTCTGGGCCTAGCCCGAAGGCTCAACACGGGGCAGCGCCCCAAACCGCTGTCTGATAACGCAGCACAGGGAAGCGCCCCGAACAAGCAGGCAACACCGGCAACCAGTCCAACCGGGGCCAGGAGCCCCGCCCGCAGCACCCAACACCGGGCCAAGCGTTAACAGCCAGGGTGCAAGCGTCCAGGCACGAGCGCGCCGAACCAAATGCAAGGCACCGCAACATTGGAAACCAGCCACGAAGGCCCGTCAACGGGGCAGCGCCCCAACTGCAAGTGCCAATGGCACAGTCTGGTCCGGGCCCGAAGGCCCAACACGGGGCAGCGCCCCACATCACACTGAGGCAGCCACCCACCCACCAGCACACCACCACGCCACTCGACGGGCACCCCGCCCTCCACCCGCCCCCCCAACGACCCAAGCCGACCTCACAGCTAACCCCGCCCGCGCTCGGAGGCGGACAAACCCGACAGCAACCCGGGCCCCCGGGCAACGGCCCGAGCCCTCAAAACGACACCCGGGACACCCTACTGCCGATAGCCGACGCGCCTTCCGGTCCGCTAAGGACCAGCATGCTGACGAAACGGCCGGGGCTAGAGACTGCAGAACCGTAAGGCCGCAGGCAGAGACGACGGCGGGCCAAGCGCCACGAGGAAAGACGCCGAGAAGCACACCGGAACTGCCATCACCACTTGTGCCGGGCCACGAGCGACCACCAGGGCCATCCGCAACCTGCGCACACAGAAGCCGCAGAAAGCACTACAAAGAAGAACCCGCGCGACCGGCCGCCCACGCGGACCCGACCGCCATGAAACTTCGAGGCGAAGCCTGGGCGCGGAGCGACGCTCTGACACCCAACCAGTCTGAACCAAGTCTGGAAGCACGTCTGAACCAAGTCTGGAGCCCGTAACAGGCTGAAAAAATTTTGCAACGAAAGCCAAGGTCGACAACTAAAAAGTTGTGCGCCCCCACGCGAGCCAAGGCTCGCGGGCTAGGGGTTGAGCCCTAGAGGCACTTGTAAGGACTTATGGGGCGGAGGCCGGCGGGCATGTGGAGAGATGCCGTCGTTTGGGCGCACTGTATCACGCAGTGGGCTAGGCCGCCGCCCCTGCCTGACACGAACCCGTACGGCGTGAAGTGAACCGGGTGAACCGGTGGCCACTAGTGACAAGGCGTCTGCCCTCGAGTGTTTGCTTAAGTAGTATTGTCTCGCTTACATCACAGGCATAAGCCAACATGCGATGCCAACTTCGATGCCGGCCTCAACGAAAAGCCCGGCTCGGGCATGCTGGAAACATTAGCCAAGCTATATCATTATGAGTGCGTGAATTAAACATACTGGGGAGCCTGAGAAGGTTTTGACATTCCCATCGTTCCTCGTCCTAGCGGGCTGAATAAAAATGGGCGGCACGGAGTCAAAACCCAAGAAGATAGAGGACTTTTCGGTGGACCTGACAGCGGTCGCTGGCGCCAATAAGTTGATGCCCGTGATCGGGAGGTGCGGGGGGGGGGGTTCGGTGCTTGCCGAAGGGGGTGCCGGCAAGAGGATCGGCCGGGGGCGGCATGGTACGGCGTCGGCCGAGGGATGACTAGCCTGGGAGACTGGCACAGGTGAAAGCAGAGCCGCCGGAGCAGGCTCGTGTGTGGGGAGACGTGTAGGGTACCCCGGCTCCGAAGGTCCGACACGCGGGGCCGACACGCATGCCATGCTCAGATTGGACTCATCCCCGTCAGCCACCTGAACATCATCCATAACGCCCCATGCAGAGATGAAGAAACCGCACGAGTGATCAAGACGCTGTGCAGGCGCAATAAGAACAACCCATGCCTCGTGGGGGACCCGGGTGCGGAGGGCGGGCGCGAGGGGCGGGCGCGGGGGCCGGCTGGGGCCGCCGTGGGGCTCCCGCGTCACCAGAGCCGCGGTACCTCTGCACGCCACCGCAGTACCTCCTACTGCCTCCTTACATCTCATGACGCCGTGTCCTCGTACTCACACACGCGTCACGCGTGCAGGTGTGGGCAAGACGGCCATCGTGGAGGGCCTGGCCCAGCGCATTGTGGCGAGCGAGGTGCCGGACATGCTCAAGGGAGCCAAAATCATGAGCCTCAACATGGTGCGGGGCCCTCCGCGCTTTATGTGGAACGTAGCCCGCATACGGTCCCGTATACGGCGGTATGGGCATGGCGCTGGTGGCGGTAGGCTCGGGGTAGCTACAGGCAAGTCTCTGTGTAACGCACTTTGCTGCATTGCCTGACCCCTCAGGGCGACGTCGTTGCGGGCGCCTCCAGCCGGGGCGACTTCGAGGAGCGGTGAGTGCTGTGGGCGTCTGGAGCTGGCTGGGAGTTCGCTGCGGGCTGTGGGCCGACTGCTACGTGGACGTATGGTGTCGGTCGGCAAGCCGGCTGGGAGGTTCGGCCCTGTGTTGGAGGGCAGCACTGGGGTCCCAGCCACATTCTGTGCAACGGCTGAACAGCAGTGAGTCCTGAACACCACACCCGCCTGCACCCCCCCCTTCCCGCCGCGTCTTTCTCAAACCAGGCTCAAGAACATTATCAAGGAGGCCAAGGAGAGCGAGGGCAAGACCATCCTGTTCATAGTAAGGGAGAACCGTGTTTGGGACTATGGCGGAGTTATGATGGGTTCAGACAATACGGCCCTCACGGCTGGGACGCCTCATACTTCCATTGGCTAAACGGATATTGATGATGCAACGTGACCCTTGTCAGGACGAGATGCACATGCTGCTGGCGGCGGGCTCGGGCTCGGGCGGCATGACCGCGGGTGAGGCTGTGCCACTTGCGTCTTGGTGTGACTCGTGTGTGCAGCTTGCGTCGTGGGAGGTGTCCGTAGTATGTTGGCTGCGAGCGTTTGGATGCGAGGGCTTCCCGCGCACGAAACAGTTGTGAAAGGGAGCTTGCGTTCAGTCTTGGCGCACGCAGCTCGCGCTGGGGAGGAACTGGAAACAGTCCTTGAGCCTGACTGCGTACCTGGCGGGTGCCGCTTCCCCTTCCTGCTGCGTGCAGCCAACATCCTGAAGCCGGAGCTGGCCCGGGGGGAGATCAAGGTGATTGGCGCCACCACGCTGGACGAGTACCGCACCTACGTGGAGAAGGACCCCGCCCTGGAGCGGCGGTTCCAGAAGGTGTGTGCGTCTGAGCGTGTGTGTAATGGTAGTGGTGCGGGGTCCTATCCTGCGCTGCTCATCATCTTGGGTCGCTGAGCCCCAGCCATCGCGCCCTCCGCCTTCAGATCCTGGTGAACGAGCCCTCGGTAAAGGACACGATCAACATCCTGCGCGGCCTCAAGGCCAAGTACGAGGCCTATCACGGGCTGTCCATCGCCGACAAGGCCATCCAGTTGGCCGCGGAGCTGAGCGCGCGCTACATCCAGGGCAGGTGCGCGCGCAAACGGGCGGGGGAGGGGGAATGGGGCGTGACTGGCGAGGTCCTGAGGGGGTGAGGGGGTACAGGCCAGCACTGGGTGGTGGTGGGAAGCGCGCAGAAGCGACTGGTGCGCACAGGTGCCTGGGTGCACGCACCACAGCCGGCCCACAACCGGCGACCGCCAACCGGCCGGCGTGTATCCCGCAACCACCGCTGCTCGCGCGCTGCCGGCCCCGCAGGTACCTGCCCGACAAGGCCATCGACTTGATCGATGAGGCCTGCTCCAACGTGCGGGTGATGCAGGACTCCAAGAACGAGGAGGTGCGCTCCTGGCTGGCCCCCATTGCATCGCCGCTATTGCCTGCCGTCTTGCCGCCGTGAACAATGGTAACGAACACCTGGTCTTCACACGTGAACCTGAAACCTGCAGATGGCGCTGCTGGAACAAAAGAAGATCCGGTTGGAGGTGAGCGTGAGGGCATGACGTCCCCCCGCACGGCCAGTCTGCCCTCGTCCTTCCGCGTCCCTGTCCCGGATTCCCTGTCGTAAGGCGCTATTGCTGCTCCTCTCCGGGCCTTGATCCTCGCCACACCATGACGCACAATGCCATGATCCGCACTCCCGCATCCGTAACCCCAACCTGCCACATCTGCGCACCCATCCAGGTGGAGGCGGCGGCGCTGGGCAAGGAGCGCGACCGCGCCAGCAAGGAGCGGCTGAAGGAGGTGATGCGCGAGCTGCAGGAGGTGCTGGACAAGTACAAGCCGCTGGAGGGCGAGTTCGAGCGGGTGAGCAGTTTGAGGGGTGGAACAGAGGGGGGTGGAGGGGCGTGTGGTGGTTGGGAACAGCGCGGAGGAAGCCCCTTTCACTGCAATGTGGAACGTTTGGAGCGGTTGAGGGGTGGAGCACGGGTGGGGAGAGCGGGCAATGCGAGGCGCTGCGGGTCGGTGCTGTCGAGGGGGGAGTGCGGCTGTGATTGAATGATGGGGGTGCTGTAGGGACCAAGATTTGGGCATCACCTTTGTTTTCCCCAACCATCCGTCTGTGCCTCTGCTTGCATGGATTCCCCTGCGCCTGTGCCCACACAGGAGAAGCAGCGGCGCAAGGACCTGGCGGAGCTGGAGCGGCAGCGCGGCGAGCTGGCCAAGTCCGTGAAGGCCGCCCGCACCAGCAACAACCAGAGCGCCGTGTACGCCTACACGTACGGCGCCATGCACGACCTGAGCGAGCGCATTGAGGATCTCAAGGTGCGGAGCGGGGGGGGGCAAAGAAGCGGGGCAGGCGGCATGGCGGCGGAGGAGGAGGGAGCCGGTGCGTCGGCGGGAGGGGGACAGATTGGTGTGCGGCTACCGCTGCAACTGCTGCGGCATGTTTCGGGTGTAGGCTGTACGGAAACCGTGTGGAGTGCAACGGGGCCCTGTCGAGCCTACCAGCCTCCGCCTCCCGCCCGGCCGCCAAACGCCGCGCCGCCTTGTTTGGCTTGGGAATTATGCGCGCCATGCCGGTCGTATCTAAGTGCGGACCGGCCCTAGCGCATCAAGTCCCTCGCCCGGCAAGGTTTGCCCGTTTGAAAGCTCGTCCAATGATGCGCCACAGCCCTGCCCATAATGTTGCGTCACAGCGCTGCTCTGTGCTCGCTCTAGTGCCCGAGAACGAGGCGCGCGCCTTTAGTTTGACCAATATCAACATATCGACACGTATTACGCGCGCTAGACGAGCACTGCGGCATCGGCTGCCAAGACGACCTCGAAATATGTCTGCCGCGTCGGGCTCAGATGCAAGTGGCAACCCTTCTCTGAATTCGGCCGCTGGTAGGCAGCTGCTGGATGCCCTAGAAGAGGCGCGGCGTGAAGAGGAGCTGCACGCGCGAGTGAAACGGCCAGGCTCAGATTATCGCGCAGCTGCAACGGGATAGGGCAGGAAGCCTCGGCGCCGTGATGCCTGCTGCGCGGCTTGCAGCGCCTCGATATCCCGTTGCAGCTGCGCGATAGTCTCCGCCTGGCCGTTCACTCGCGCGTGCAGCTCCTCTTCACGCCGCGCCTCTTCTAGGGCATCCAGCAGCTGCCTACCAGCGGCCGAATTCAGAGAAGGGTTGCCAGAGGTCGTCTTGGCAGCCGATGCCGCAGTGCTCGTCTAGCGCGCGTAATACGTGTCGAACATATTGTATTATATAAGGGGGGGGCAAGGAGGAGGGCAGGGGCTGGCGGAGGAATGCGCCGGTGCGCCGGATGCAGGGGGACAGATTGGTGTGCGGCAGGCTGGCATGTGCGAAAATCGCGTGGTGTGCAGCTGGGCCGTGTCACGCCCACGCACAACCAGCGTCCGCCGCTACCCGTCCCCCCCCTACAGTGCCTCCCCCGCCCCGCCCCGCCCCCCCCCAAACAGGAGCAAGGCCAGGACACGCGGCTGATCAGCCAGGAGGTGGGGCCCGAGGAGATTGCGGGCGTGGTGAGCCGCTGGACGGGCGTGCCCATCACCCGCCTCACCACCGAGGAGCGCGAGCGCCTGCTCAACCTGAAGCAGGAGCTGCACAGGTGGGCGCGGCGTCGCAGTGCCCACCTCGGCATCTGTACTCGGTGTGCAATACGTGCTTGATGCGGTAGCTGCTCCACGTCTTGACTCTGCATGTTACCACGATAGACACGTGCCTGAATGCGGCTGGGCGCCGTGCCTCGGGCCCCCCACAGGCGGCTGGTGGGGCAGGACGAGGCGGTGTCGCTGGTGGCGGACGCCGTCATGAAGTGGGTGGGGCCTTGGGGTTAGGAGGTTGGGGGGCATACCAGTTTAGGGAGCATGTGGGAGCAGTGGTGGTGGCCATGTGGCTTGGTCAAATCGCACAGGCCAGCGGGCACCTTATTACCCGTCCTCTTCTGCCCCTGCGGACGACGTTTGGGCCGGGACTGACTCCCTGCCACCCCACACCCCACCCCAATTGTACCACCCGCGACCCGCCGCAGGTCCCGCGCGGGCTTTGCGCAGGAGGACCGGCCCAGCAGCTTCATGTTCCTGGGGCCCACCGGGTGCGGCAAGACGGAGCTGGCCAAGGCGCTGGCGGAGACCATGTTCGGGGGTGGGTGCGTGAGGCCCCGTGCGTGGCGGATGGGGCGGGGTGACACGGCGGGTGTACACACACACATACCGCACGCAAGGTCGCTTGTTGTCGTTTTCCCTTGTGCTCTCTAACACACATACACGTAGTGAAACTGGCTGGGCCGGCACATGGTGTTCATCCATGTGCCGGTAGCACCGCGCGGGCCTGCACCGCATGTGCCAGGTATCCCCTCGCCTACACCCAGCTCCTGACCCTGCCCCCTGCCCTCCCCGCGCCGCCCCACGCCTCCCCCTCCCGCCAACACCCGCGTGACTCCCACCTCCAAAACGCGCACGACCTCCTCCCCAAAACTGCATCTGCCTGTCCCTTGTCTAGTTTAGCTTGGTTTAGATTGGGCTGGTGTTTACAACCCCACCCCACCGGCCCCACCCCACAGAGGAGAAGTACATGGTGCGTCTGGACATGGGCGAGTACACCGACCGCAACAGCGTGTACCGCCTGATAGGCGCGCCGCCCGGCTTCCCCGGCCACGACGAGGGCGGCCAGCTGACGGAGGCGGTGCGGCGACAGCCCTACACCGTGGTGCTCTTCGACGAGGTGCGGGCGCGCTGGGCGCGTGCTGGGCGGGTCGGCCGGCGTCAGGATGCGGATGTGCCGTCGGGGCGCTGCGTCTCCTGCTGCTGTTGTTGACAGGTTTCTCGCGCAGGGTGTGCCTGCGTCCTTCACGCGTGCGCCTCCCAACCCCGCGTCGCGACCCCGCCAGCTCGTGTGGACCCAAACGCTGCTGCGCGGCCGTGTGCCGCCTGGTTGTGTCAGCCACGCTAGAAATGGGCTCCCAACCCTCCCACACCCTCACCCCACGGCCTCGTTCCTCCGCCGGGCGCAGTGTGAGAAGGCGGACGAGGCGGTGTTCAACACGCTGCTGTCGCTGCTCGACGACGGCCGCATGACGGACGGCAAGGGCCGCACCGTGAGCTTCGTCAACACCATCATCGTCTTCACCTCCAACATCGGCGCGCAGCTGGTGCTGGACTTCCACAAGAACGAGAAGGGCGCGGCGCTGGCGAAACAGAAGGTGCGTGCGGGCCGCAGCTCCGCCGCCGGCGCTGTTCCATCATGATTGGGTGCGGCCCCAGTGCGAGCTCATGCCGGGCTGCGGCGAGGGGGCCGGTCGTTCCAAGCCCAGGCTAAAAGACCAAAGCCGACGCCCTGCTCTTCTGCACCGTGCACAAGGCATCACCGAGGGTTTCTTGGCACGGGACTCCTCACAGGTGGTCGAGGAGGTCAAGAAGAAGTTCAAGCCCGAGTTCGTGAACCGCATTGACGCGCTCATCGTGTTTGAGCCGCTGCAGCAGAAGCACATCCTGTCCATCGCGCGACTGCTGGAGAAGTCAATTAACCAGCGCCTGCTCAGCCGCGGGCTGCGAATCAAGGTGTGGGGAGGACTCCGGGGATCGGGGCTTCTGACGGGGCTCGGGCTTCTAGGGTACCGTATACGCCGTGGCAGGTGAGGCAGCTCGTGCTTGGCCGGTGCCCTTGCTTGCTGCCTCGTTGCGTGGCTGGGCTGTCACGTGCCCCCATGTTATCATGTCCATTCATCGTCCGCGCAGATGACGGACGCGGCGCTGGAGTATGTGGTCTCGCGGGCCTACGAGCCCGAGTACGGAGCCAGGTGGGCGGGTGTGGGCAGGCGTGCGAAATGCGGTGTGGACTGCCAGACGCAAGCTGCGTCGTGCTGCTGTGGTGTCGCGCAGTCATAATGTGGGAGCGCCGGGCCGTGGCGCGGCCGCGTTCAGTGCTATCAACTGCCTGGTCTTCTGCTAATACGGTACCACGTGTCGCAGGCCGCTGCGGCGCTGGCTGGAACTGAACATGGTGACGGAGCTGTCCCGTCGCGTGCTGGCCAAGATGCTGCCGGAGCAGGGCACCATCCGCGTGGACCACTCCAAGGTGGGAGGTAGCGCGTACAGGGTTCGGATGTGGACTCGTGAATGCAGGATTGGGTGGTTGGTGCGACAGGGGGTGCAGCCGTGGGGTGCAGCGGTAGCTGCGGATCGCCTGCTGTCCTGTGCTGCTTTGCATGGTATAGTGCAAGAGGTGGGCACAACGGCGCAACAATGTTCAGGCCTTAACACTTGCGTGCCGTGTCTTACTTTCGTGCAGAACGCGGACGGCGGCAAGGAGGGGCTGGTGTACCAGGCGCTGCTAGACGAGGAGGAGATGTAGGGGGAGCAGCGCGTGGCGGACGGCTAGGGTTGTGGGCGTGGTGGTGGAATTTGAGGTTGTCATGACATACAGTAAGAGCCCAGAAGTACAACGGCTTGAAGTGTTTTGGCGTGGCGCTAATGACGCGAGAGGCGGTGGTTGGTCGTTGAGCGCGACAAATGTGCTTCGTGTGCGCGCTCGGAATAGTCTCCAGACATATGCATAGTATTTCTCAGCACGTTGCTCCATTCTTTTTACATTCATGCGACCGATAGGGACCGGGTTGCCTGCTGAGAAGTGCAGGCCGCCAGCTCGCACATAATAAGGTTCACCTGCTGAGGAAATTGAACAAACATGATTTATGAAAAAGAATAATAATAAATGGTGCCTTGGAAGAGGACTGCTGCGGTCGCACCAGACCCTGAGGCAGGAAGCCCGCGCGCAGCGAAAGCAAATGCAGCAAATCATAGTGTAGATGACAGCGGTGCATATGGACAAGCAGCAGAGGGCTCGGCAGCTGCTAAGGCTCCTCCAGTGACCTCAGCGAGCAGCACACGAGCAAGCGGGCCCTCATTTAAGACGCCAGCATGGCTCGCAAAGAGCCTGAGTGGCTCTGCAGGCCTTCGCAACCGCGGGCGGGGACCGCCCGTGACAGCATCCTCGGGCCACACGCAATCCACGACGCCGAACACGCACACGGCCGCTCGCGCGGCAGCTCGCGCGGCGCGGGTAGCGCGCAAGAAGAGCCTGCACATTCGCTCGCTGGGCGTCGTCGGCTATGCGCAGGCGCGACTCAAGCAGGTGAGCAGCTGTTATCCTGGCCGCCCCAGGCAAGGCACTCCCAGTCCACCCTTGCCGCCTGGATTCCAACAATGCCAAGCCCCGTGGAACAATGCCAAGCCCCAATGGATTCCAACAATGCCAAGCCCCGTGCTTCCCTGTTGCCCATCCTCGCCTTCATCCCACCATCAGTTTCAAAAATGGTGGAAGAAAGTGCAAGAGGAGCAGCCCGTCAAAGCGCGCTTCATCCTCTTTCTTTACGGCTGCGTGGACTTGGGCCTCTTCTGTCTGGACATCATCACTGACGTCACCGTTTCCTACGTGCGTGTGGGGGTTGGAGGGGTTGCGGGGGAAGGCGCTGGTGGGGTACCTGGGAGCCTCACGGAGAAGCGGTGTGTGCGTGTGTGGGGAGGTGTGCGGGGTTCCGTGGCGGGCGGAAAGGCGAACGCGTAACACGCCGCGCAGACCTGCGTACCTACGTTTGCGCTGTGGTGCCACCCGCAGGAGCTCTGGACGAAGGGTTTCAAGGTGCTGGGCGCTTTGACGACCGGTGGGTGAACGGATGGTGCCTCCCGACGCACCGCCGCCACGACACTCCCACCCGCACCACCAGCACCCGCCATCCCCTCACCCCTCCTCCCCGCGCCTGCGCCTAGGTTCACCCCCGCATCCCCCACCCACCCACTCACCGCACCCACCCACCCCAACCCCCCTCCCCCCACCAGGCTTCATCCTGCTGCCCTGCGTCATCACGGTGGGGCTGCTGCTGTTCGTCACTCTGGCCGCCTCCTACGTGGACAACACCCGCGACTACTACGCCACGCTGGACGCGCACCGCGCGCGCACCAGGGCGCAGCAGCGCCAGGCCTCCACCTTCGCCAGCGTGCGCCTGGGGGGCCCGGGCGCCGGCGCCGGGGGCGGAGGCGGCGTGGCGGCGCTGGGCGCGTCCATGGTGCTGCCGGAAGGTGGGAGCCCGGCAAGGGAGGGAGTGGGAGGGGATTGGGGCGCGCGGGTCGGCGGCTTTGGGCAGAATGTGGGGAATGGGCGGGGGAGTATGGATGGGCTCTTGAGGACGCACACGCACATATTCCTACAGCCAAGACGACGCGCAAACCCTGCAGGCCACGCGTCAATGGCCTGGCTTGCCACGGAGGTGGCGCAGCAGCCGAATAAATCCGGCAGCCACCAGCAGCAGCACCTGCTGCTCAGCGGCCGCGTGGCTGCGGAGCCGGCGCTGCTTTTGGAAGGCTCCGCAGGCGCCGGCGGAGGCCCAGGGCCGGCGGGCGGCAAGGGCGGCGCCGCCGCCAGCCGTTGGGGCGGCGCGCGGCAGCGGCTGGCGGCGGCGGCGCAGCAGAAGCAGGCGGCGGCGGCGCGCGCGGCGGCGCTGCGCAATGGCATCATCTACCTGAACGCCTACGTGCTGATGCCGGTGCTGCTGTTCCCGGCGGTGCTGCTGGGCACGGTGTGCATGGACTGGATCATGCTGATGGACCTGGTGCACCCCGGCGTGCCGCTGTACGTGCCCTACATGGTCCGGGTGAGCGCGGTGGCAGCGCGGGGCAGTACGGCAGCGGGAAGTACGACCGGGGGGGCAGCCCTTCGTGTTATGGGGGCTTGGATTCTGCGCACGAAAGACACAGGGCTTTCTGGTGGCGTGGAGGCCGCGGCGCGGCGCCCGCCTGAAGAGTCCAAATGCATCTGACAACCCGCCGCCTGACCTGGCCCACACCGTGCCCATGCAGGTCATCCAGTCGTACCGCCTGTACCGCAGCATGTCGGAGACCATCTTCGAGAGCATGCCACAAGCAGTCCTGCAAAGTGAGTGTCGTGCCGCGCACTGCCACCGTGCCTCAACCAGGACGCACGCCCAACCACGCTTGCCCACTGAAACCGTGCGCTGCACCCCAAACCCCCCTGCCGCCACATGCCAGTCTTCATCTTCCTGGCCCAGCGCAACCGCGAGGGCGGCCAGCTGGTCAGCCGCACCAGCCTGTTCATGTCGCTGGGCTCGTCCATCGCCAACCTGGGCTGGAAGCTGTTCATGACCTGGTACGGCGCCTCGCAGTACGACATGCGGTGAGTGTGAGGCTGACGCTGGCGAGGGTGCTGCGGGCAGAGCGGGTCTTAGCGGCAGGACACGATGACTGCTGCATTTGCGAATACACATACACATAGGGGCACAAACACGCACGCACACTAACGCAGACGATGTGCTAGCAGCACAGAAGGTGCACGATCGAGACCCGTGCGTAGCCTTGCCCCGCTACTCTTCGTGGGGTGAACTTATTGCGTGCCCCCGTCATCGCGCCCTGCCCGCCCCCGCCAACCGCCCTGCCCCTCTCTGCCTCGCAGCATGACCGAGTATCTGCAGCTGCTGCTGCGTGTGGGCAGCGGGCGGCTGCCGCTGGAGGAGATTAAGACCAATCGCATCAAGGGCGAGTACACCTACAGCGTGCCCGGTGAGCAGGCGGCGCAGGCGGCGGCGGCGGGCGTGGGGTGGGGTTGTGAAGAGCCGCTCAAGCTGAACCGGACTCAACTCGGCGGAGTCCGGCGCGTGGGCAGGGCATGACTCGTGGGGCATGGCCGCATGAGGCAAGGGTGTGAGGTTCGGGGGCCCGCCGGAAGTAAGGGAGACACGAACGCTGGCGCGCACGCGGCGCGGCAGCGGCCGGGGCTGCAGGGCTGTGCGCTCTTGCCCTGCTGACAATAGAGGCGCCCGCGCACCTTGACTGCATCCTTAAAAAACACGCCGGCGTTTTCCCTGCCGGGGGGCTGCAGGTGCCAACCAGCGCGAGTTCCGCTACCTCATGCGCGCCATGTTCGACAACCACTCAGTGCGTGGGATTGGCTGGAGGGGTGGTAGACCCGACCCGGCGTGGCGGCTGTGCCTCAGGCGGCTGCGATGTCGCAGCCCTCACCTTCCTTCCGCCGCTTCGTCCGCTTACCATGGCCCTCGTCCCCCGCGTTAACGTGGACCAGATCACGGATCTGGATCTGCACGGCCTGGACATTGCCAACCTGCGCCGCCTGGCCCAGCTGCTGCTGGAGGGCCCCGAGCTGGCCCTTCGCCGCCTGCGGCTGGAGGGAGTGGTGGGCCCGCGCGGCGGCTACGGTGCGAACCGGCGGGCGTCCGCAGCCGGGGCGGGGCCGGCGGGCGCGGATGAGGAGGATGCTGCGGCTGAGGAGGCGCAGGACGCGGAGGACGCGTTCGTGGCGTTCCTGGTGGCGGTGCTGCTGCGGCGCAGTGTGGGCACGGTGCGGCTGGAGGGGCTGGAGCTGCCGGACTCGGCGGCGGGGCTGCGCGAGTACGCAGTGCAGGTGGGGAGGGGAGCGCGGGCATGGGGGTGGGGATGGGGATGGGGATGGGGATGGGGATGGGGATGGGGATGCGGATGCGGATGCGGATGCGGACTGGGGATGGGAAATACGTGGACGAGTTTGGTGATGGC
Organism: Chlamydomonas incerta; assembly: GCA_016834605.1. Taxonomy (NCBI): domain Eukaryota; kingdom Viridiplantae; phylum Chlorophyta; class Chlorophyceae; order Chlamydomonadales; family Chlamydomonadaceae; genus Chlamydomonas; species Chlamydomonas incerta. Next base: position 741,726 of record JAEHOC010000049.1, on the reverse strand, counting down.
TCGAAGGCAGAGAGGCTGGGTGGGCTGGGCGCACTAGAAGGGCTGCCGTCTTCTGCGGACACTTGTTGCATCACCCTGTCCCCACCACCACCGTCACACACGCGCTGACACTCATTGACTGCCGTTTGCGCCCGCCCACGCACCTGCCGCTTGCGCCCCGGGCCCTGCAGCTGATGGCGCTGCAGTCTCCGCAGGTGACGTGGGAGGACCTGGGCGCGGCCGGCCGCTCCAACCAGCGCGTGACGTTCCAGCTGGGGCCCGACCAGGTGGGCACCAGGGTGGAGGCGGTGTGCGGCGTCGTATGGGGAAACGCCGGTCACGTATCGCCGAGATGTCGAACCTCCTGTCCTTAGATGCACCGACCGGGCTCTGAATGCATGCGATGGTCAGCGTCCTGCCGCGTATACTTCTGCGGCCCGCCCACGCCCTCACCCACTTTCCCCCGCCCCTTTAGGCCGAGTCGCTTCGCTCCCACCTGTCCGCCGCGCTGTCCCACACCGCCCGCGCCGTGGCGGAGGTGGAGGTGGTGCTGTCGCTGGCGGGCATGGATCTCACGCCCGAGGTGCTGGCCTGGATCCTGGATCTGGCCCGCGACAACCCCGCGCTGGGCCTGAGCCTGGATCTCGGCGACTGCGTGCCGTGCCTGGGCGAGGTGGAGGCGCTGGTGGGGCTGGCGCGCATCCTGGCGCTGGCGCCCAACGTGGCAGCTGTACGGCTGTACGGCGGCGGTACGGCGGGCGGGCTGACGGAGCTGCTGGGCGGCTCGGGTCTGGCGCTGCTGGCGGCGCTGGCGGGGCTGCGCGAGGCGGGCTGCGGCGAGGGCGGCCGCCAGGCGTCCGTGTTCCTGGGTGAGTTTGACCCCGCTGGGTGCTCTGGGAGGTGTGCAGACGTACGGTCTCTGTTCATCGGCGGCGAAGAATCATAAGCGCTGCTCTTCTTCCACCTCTTGTCTTTTCCCCGCTCATGGCACGACCACCGCACCGTCTCCCGCCGCCCTGGCATGCACGTGCGCAGACCACCGGCTGCTGCAATGCGACAAGCTGCTGCGAGCCGGCGCCCCCGCCGTGGCCGCGCTCGCGGCCGCAGCCTCTCCGCCCGTGCCCCTGCGCGCCGTGCTGGACCTCACACAGCTACCGCACGCCGCCGCAGCTGTGGTGATACGGGAGGCACTGCCCGCGCTGGCGCCCGTGCGGCTGCTGGCGATGCCCCGCGGCGTGCCTACCCTGCAGGGCAGCGGCAGTAGCAGCGCCAACGGCATGGCCGGGCGCAGTAGCCGAGGCAGCAAGGAGGGCGGGTCGGTTGGTGAGGGCGGCGTGGGCGGGATGGAGCTGGTGGAGGCCGCGCTCAAGGCCCTGCGGCTGCAGAGGATGCAGCACCTCGGCATGTACGTGCCCGGTGCCTCAGGCGTCGCCGTTGGGGCCGGCGCTGCCGCGACAGCGGCAGCAGCATCGCCGGGCGGCACCAACCCAGAAGCAGAAGCAGAAGTCGCCGTCGAGAAGGCGACGGGCTTCTCATCAGCGCCCGAGAGCCGCCCAGCGCCTGGCGGCGGCCCAGGCTCGCCGACGGGCCGCGGCGCCAGCCGCTTCGCGGCAGGCGGCGGCGCGTACGGCGCGGCGGTTGCTGCTGCTGCTGGGGACCAGGTCACGGTCATCATGGCGTTCACATGCTCCGTGCACCGCGCGGTGCGGGAGGCGCTGGGGCTGTACCTGCGGCACAGCGGCCACGTGGCGGGCCTGGGACTGCGCGTGCGCGAGGCCTGGAGCCGCGAGTGCAGCGACGCGCCGCTGAGCTCCGACGTGTGGGCCGCGGTGCTGTCGGGCATGGCCCGAGCCGATGCCGCGGCCGCGGCTGCGGCCGCGGCCGCGGCTGCGGCGGCCGCCGCAGGACCGGGCGGTAGCGTGCTAATGATGCCGGGAGGGGCTGAGGTTGGGGGTGGTGCTGCGGCCTCGGGGCCGTCGGGCGGTGACGGCGGTCTGCTGCGCGAGCTGTGTGCTGCCGTGGAGCCGCACCTACGTGGCATGCCGCACCTGCGGAGCGTGGCGTGCGTGCTGGGCCAGCCGGCGGAGGCCACGGAGCTGGAAGTCGCCCGCGCGTGGAGCTTTCCAGGGCGCGCGGTGGGAGCGCTGTGCGCGGCGTTGGCCGGCGGACCTGCTCGGCTGCCGCAGCTGGCGACGCTGCGGCTGCGGCACTGCAGCCTCGCGGCGGGTGCGCCGCCCGCAGGTGGTAGCAGTGGTAGCGGTGGAGGCCGAGAGGCCCAGGCCGGGCCGCTCAAGGGTGGGGACCAGGCCCTGCCGCTGGGGGCGCTGGTGGGCGCGTTCGGGTGGCAGGGGCTTGAGCTGGAGGCGGCGGCGCTTCCTGCGCCCGACTCAGCGGCGGGGGCTGCACTGGAGGCGGCGTGGCGGCGCGGCAGCTACGCAGGGCTGTGCAGCCTGGAGCTTAGAAACCTGGACCTCAGTGGATGGCTGGCGGTGGCGCTGCTTGGGGCGCTGCGCGACAATGGCGGCGCGGCGCAGCTTGAGCGGCTGGAAGTCAGCGGCTGTCGCGTGGCGGCGGCGCCCGCGGCGGCAGCGCTGGTTGCGTTGCTCCTGGACGGCGGCAGCGGCAGCGGCGGCGGGGTGGCTGGTGCAGTACCTGGGAGCACGGGGGCGTTGGCGCCGATGAGGACGGCCGCCGCGGCGCCAGCGCTGCGCTCGTTTGCGCTGCGGGGCTGCACCGCCGTCGGTGGCGGCACCGGTGGCGGCGGCGGTGCCTACGGCGCCGCGGCGGTGGCGCTCCTTTCCCCGCTGCTGCGGGCGCTGTCTCGGCTACCGCTTTTGGACAGTCTGGAGCTGAGCGACTGTGGCCTGACTGCGGCGTGCCTGCCCAGCGCACGGGGCCTGCTGCTGTCTGCTACAGCCGCAGGCAGCAGCAGCACCGCCGCCGCCACCAGTGCCGCGGCCGGCATCCCAGCAATGCTGCAGGCGCCTCCGTACCAGTACCTGCAGCGGCTGGACGTGTCTGGCAACCTCTTTGGCGACGAGGGCGCGCGGGCGCTGGCGGAGCTGTTGCCTCTGTTGCAGCGGCTAGGGGCGCTGGTGGTAGCTGGGAACGGCATGGGGCCCGCTGGAGCGGCCGCCCTGGCGGCGGTGCTGCCATCGCTGCCGTCGCTTCACGAGCTGGACGCATCTGACAATCCCCTGTTTGGCGTGGATGAGGAGAACGTGCGCGCGGCGCCACCGGGCAGGGCAGCTGGCGGCGGCGGCGGTGGTGCAGGCAGCAGGGGCCTTCAGGCACAGAAGTCCCGGCGAGCCCGGGCGCCCACGCGTGCAGCGGCCGCGCTGCCGGCGCTGTCTCACGGGCAGCCGGGGGCGGCGCCGGCATCGCAGGGCGCGGCAGGCGCGGGCGCCGTGGAGGAGGCGTCCATTCTGGACGCGCTGGGCTCGTGCCGCGCGCTGCGAGTGCTGCGCCTGGCCGCCACCGGGCTGGGCTGGTACGAGGGCGAGGCGCTGCAGGCGCTGCTGCGCTCGCCCGCCGCCGCCGCCAGCCTCGCCACCCTTGACCTCAGCCGCAACCCGGCCATGGGCAACGACGGCGCCGTGGCGCTGGCGGCGGGTCTGCCGCGCGCCGCCGCCCTGTCGGACCTGGACCTGGCGGGCTGCTGCATCCAGGACGAGGGCGGCAGCCGCCTGGCGGCGGCGGTGGAGGCGCACGGCGGCGGCCTGGTGCGCCTGTGCTTGGATGACAACGACCTGCGCGGTGGCGCCGCCGCCGCGCTGGGCCGCTGCCTGACGCAGCATGGCAACGGTAAGGGTAACGGTAACGGCAACGGCAAAGGTGGCGGCGGCGGCGGAGGTTCGTTGCGGCAGTTGCACCTGGCGCGCAACCAGCTGGACGTGGCGGCGGCGCAGGCGCTGGCGCACGGGCTGCAGCACTGCAGTTCGTTGGAGCTGCTGGATCTGTCGTACAACCGTCTGAGCGCCGCCGGCTTCCGGCACCTGTCGGAGGCGCTGCACGTCAACAGCGGCCTCACCTGCCTCACGGAGCTGCGCCTGGCGGGGCACGGCCCTTGGGCGGCGCCGCCGCACGCCTTTGCCGCAGCGGCACACGGCGCACTGCTGCTGCCAGGTCACGCGCTCCCCGGCCCCGCGCCCCACCACCTGCCGCCCCTCCTCGGGGCGCACGCGGTGCATGCCGCCGCCGCCGCCCTCGGCGCCGCCAGCGCGCCGCTGCCCCCACCCGCAGCGGCAGCAGCAGCAGCACCCACAGCGCCCGTGGCACCAGCTACGGTAGACGACCTCTGCCGGCTGCTGTGGCTCTTCGAGCGCGACAGCCTGGCCGTGATCGACCTCAGCGGCTGCGGCATCGACGACGGCGCCGCCGCGTTCTTCCTGCAGCACGGCGCCATGAAGTGCAAGCTGGCGGGCGGCGGCGGCGTGGCCTCCCTGGACCTCAGCGGGAACTACCTCACCGCCAAGTCCGCGGGTGCGTCGTGACTGCACATGTTGCTTTGGTATGTGTATGATACAGTTGCAGCATGAGCCATGGTCTCATGGAAGGTGTATGTGGCGGATGGGGCGGGCGGGACACGGGGCCTCAGTCCGGCGCTCGCCGCTCTTAAGGACTGCTTGAAGAGCGTGTTGGTGGTGCAATTCTGCCTTACCTCGCGAGCCCTCGCAACCGCCGGTCCCTCTATTGCCCCTCACAGAGGTGATAGCGGACTGCCTGAGCGGCAACGGCCGCCTGCACACCCTGCGCCTGTCGGGCAACCCGCTCGGCGACGGCGGCGTGGCGGAGCTGGCGGCGGCGCTGGGCGGCGCGGCGGCGCTGACGGAGCTGGACCTTTGCGCCACCGGCGCCGGGCCGCGCGCGGTGGCGGCGCTGGTGGCGGCGCTGGGCTCAAACACGTCGCTGGAGGTGCTGCGGCTGGCTGGCAACCCCGCGCTGGAAGGCGGGGCAGGCAAGGAAGGCGTGGGGGGCGGCGGCGAGGCGGCGGCGGCGCTGCTGCAGGTGAGCTGCGCGCACCCCGCGCTGCGCCACGTGGACGTCCTGGCCGACCTCGACCACGACCACGGCCACGGCCAGCAGCAGCAGCAGCAGCAGCAGCAGCAGCAGCAGCAGCAGGTGGGTGGATTGATGGGTGCGTGCGGTTGGCTCTGCTTATTGCGGCACGTGTGTGCGAGCCTAATGTGGAGCCCCACCGCCGCGCTACGCGCGTTGCCTGCCTGCGGCTATGGCAGAGTTCTGCAAACTCCTGCCGACGCCGACACATCTTCCCCGTCCGAGCCGCCTTATTACCCCGCACCTGACAGGCTGAGGTTGAAGGCGGCGGCGCCGGCACCGGCGCGACGCTGCACGCCGCCTGCGCCCGGGGCCACGTGGCGCACGTGGAGGCGCTGCTGGCGTACGGCGTGGACCTCGCCGCCCGCGACGGCCCCCGCGGCCTCACGCCCCTGCACCACGTCGCCCTTATCGGCTTGGACACCGCTGCTACTGCCGGCGCTGGTCCCTCGGCTGTAGCCGCCAGCGACACTGCTGCTGGCACCGCTGACGCGGCCGCGGGTGCCGCGGACGCCGCCAGGCGCAGCCGCGGCCGGCTGATGGCTATGGAGCGCAACCCCAAGCACCCGCGCAACCGCCTCGCGGAGCTGCTGCTGGCAGCCGGCGCCGACCCGCTGCTTCCGGACGGCGCCGCCGGCGACACGCCGCTCCATTACGCCGCAGCGGCCGGCAGTGCCGTGCTGCTGCGACTCATGCGCCGGCACTGCCTCGCCGCCGGCGCCTATGCAACAGCAGCAGCGACAGCAGTGGGGCTAGCAGATGCTGAGGGCGCGGCGGTCTCAGCAGCGGCAGGCTTGGCGGCGGCCACTGCTGCCAACGCGAACGGCCAGACGCCGCTGCACGCGGCGGCGCAGGCGGGCCACGTGGGCGCCCTGGAGGCCTTGTTGGAGGGCCTGCAGGGCTGCAGTGATGATGAGCGGCGCGCGGCGCTGGAGGCGGCGGCGCATGGCACCGGGCACACGCCGCTGCTGGCGGCGGCTGCGGCGGGGCATAGTGAGGCAGTGCGGGCGCTGCTGCGCGCCGGCGCCTGCATTTCTGCGGCGTCCGCGACTGGGCTCACGGCATTCCGGCTGACACGCTCCGCGGCGGTGCGGCGGCTGCTGCGGCAGCATGAACAGGTGCGCAGCAGGGGTTCTACAGCCACGACACCCTCCACGACTGGGGCAACGGACAGGCAGCGGTGCGCATACCATAATCACGCGATGCATTGCCATGTGCCCTGAAGATGCTTGTGATATCCATCGCATAGCCTCATCCTGCATTGACGTGTATGTGCCCTGAGGAATACGGTATCGGTCGGTGTGATATGCTGCAATGTGTGTGCACACAGGAGACGCTGCCGCTGCTGTGGCAGCTGCGCGGCCACCCGCACGCGCCGCCGCCGCCGCGGCTGGCGGCGCGCCCCGCCGCGGAGCTCCGACAGCTCCGCGGACTGGGCTACGACGGATACGGCGCCCTGCACATCGCCGCGTGGGCCGGGAACCTGGCGTTCGTGGACGCGCTGGTGGATCCAGATTTCGAATCAGACGAGTACGCGGATCTGAGTCCCGACCAGCTGGCGGCGCTGGTGGCGGCGGGGCCGGTCGTGGACGCGGACGTGGCGGCGGCGGACGGCAGCACGGCGCTGCACTGGGCGTGCCGGCGGGGCCACGTGGAGCTGGCGGCGACGCTGCTGACTGCGGGCGCCGACTACAGCCTGCAGGACAAGCGGGGGCGCACGCCGTACCACCTGCTGCCCGGCACGTGCCCCGGCCTCAAGACCATTCTGGAGGAGAGCGAGAAGGTGGGGAATGGGATTGTACTCGTGCGCCCATCGTTGGTCCTTTGGCGTGACATCCTGCTACCTCTGGGATTCGGGGACTGTGAAAGGCTCCATCAAGCATCCCCTGGCGGCCTTTGCATACTTTTGCATCCTGTGCCAAATCGCCCGAGACAGGCCATTTCGCCGCTGTTGTCCGCCATCTGTTCGGGGGCCGACGTGGTCACTTTGGAGCGACTCATTGCCGCCGCGTCCGTTGACCCAGACACCGACGCTGCCGGCGGCGCTCGCCTTGGCAGCCTGGACGGTGGCACTGCCTTGCACATGCTGGCAGCCGCCGGCAGCAGCAACAACAGCAGCAGCAGCGGTGTGCTGCTGCCTGCAGCGGAGGCGGCGCGGCTGGCGCAGCAGCTGATTGTGGTGGTGGGGCTGGATGCGGAGGCGGCGGACGGGCGCGGCCGGCGGCCGCTGCACGTCGCGGCGGAGCACGGCAATGCAGCGGTGGGTGCTTAGCACAGCATTTATGTACCGTAATGCACAGTGTGGCTGTTTGCGCCCTGGCACCCGGGCGCCGGCCCTGCTTGACCCGGCTGACCCTGCGCCTGCTGCTATGTGCTGTGCGGCCGTGGTGTACGGCATACCGCAGATGGTGGAGGCGCTGCTGCGACACGGCTCCGTGTCGGTGCACTGCCGCGACGCCGACGGCCGCACCGCCCTGGACTTGGCGATGGCCGGCACGCTGCTGCCGGCGGCGGCTGGGGCGGCGGGCGCGCGGGAGGCGGCGGCGGTGCGGCAGCACGTGTGCGGCCTGCTGCGCGACAATGCCCAGGTGCGCGCCGCGTTGCGGGTGGCGCAGGGGCCGCATGCGGTCCAAGTGTGACGAATGCGCGGTCGGCCATCGGCTTGGCACATACCGGGCATCCTATCAATTGTTTAGAGTGAAACTTGTCCCTGAACCTGCCGCTGAGCTGCACCCGTCTGTCTGCCGCAGGAGGAGGATGAGGTGGTGACGCTGTCGGAGGCCGACGGCGGTGCCGCGCCCGGGGCCCCCGCCGGCACCGTCAGCGAGGACGCGCTGGCGGCCGCTCTGGAGCGACTGCAGGCCTCCGCCGCCTCCGCCGCTTCTTCTGCCGGCGCCACGGCGCTTGCTACCGCCGCCTCAACGGCACGCGCGCCCACGCTGCGCTCGCAGCCGTCGCTGAATGCCGCAGCGGCAGCAGCATCCTCAAATGCAGCGGGCCAGCTGCAGCCGGCCGGGCAGGGGCCGGTTCTGGATCTCGCGGGCAAGGTAGTGCACGGCAGCGGCTGCCTCAGGATCCGGATTCCGGGCATGACGCTGCGCAACGGTGTCCTGGATCTGGCGGGCGGCGTCCTCATTGAGGCGCCAAACGTCACCCTGCGCGGCGTTGTGGTGCGCGTGTCATCGGCAACGGCAGGCGCCCACGGCGGCGGCGCCGGCACGGCGCTGTCCCGCGCGGCAGTGACGGTGGCGGCGCCGGGTGCGGTTCTGGTGGGCTGCGCCGTGCGTCACGAGCGCGGCTGCGGCGTGCAGCTGGCGGCCGGCTGCGAGGCGGCGCGGCTGCTGGACTGCGATGTGGGCCCGGTGGCGGCTGACGGGGTGGTGGTGGGTGCAGGCAGCGTGCTGCTTGACAAGTGCCGGGTGCGGCAGGCGGGCGGCGTGGGCGTGCTGATCGGCCAGGGCCTGCGTGGTGCAGCTGCGGTCGCCAGCACCAGCACTGGTGGGGCAGCTGCGGTGGGCCCGCGGGCGGTGCTGCGCGATTGCACGCTGGTTCAGTGCCGCGGCGCGGCCGTGGCGGCGGTGGGCGGCGGCGATGTGGTTCTGGAGGAGTGCGCGCTGGGCGGCTCGGCGGCAGCCGTCGGCGGGCCCGGCGGCCGCTCGCGTGCCGGCTTCCCTGCTGACGCGCTTCTAAGAGCGGCAGCGGCGGCTGACGGCGGCGGCCAGGCAGAGGACAGCGATTCCGAGGCAGACGATACGGACGCGCTGGCGCATATGGCGTCAGGCGGGGAAGAGGAGGGCGGTCTGGGCGGCATCACGGGCAGCAGGCACGGCGCATTGGCAGGTAGCGGCGCGCGTGGAGCCGGGGGCGCGAGCGCTAGCGCGTCTGTTGATGTGCGGGGCGTGGGCGTGCGCGTGGTGGGCCACGGCTCTCGCGGCCTGGTGTGCGGCTGCTGCGTGTCGGGCATGGCGGCGCACGGCGCTGTGGCAGGTGGCGGCGGCGTGCTGACGCTGGATGGTACGGAGATCCTTGAGTGCGGCGGCGTGGGCGCACTGGCGGCGGCACACGGCACGGTGCGGCACTGGCAGGTTCAGTTGGTGGACAACGGCCGCAGCCGCGGGCTGCTGCGAGGTGGTGGCGGCGGTGGAGGCGCTCGCATCGGCGAGCTCGAGCACGTTCGTGGCCAGGGCGGCGGCATGGGGGCTGGCGCGGAGGATGAGGACCAGGAGGAGGGTGTGGGGCTGGTGGCGGAGGCGGAGGGTGTCCTGGAGGCGCTGGCTGCCAAGCCGGACCTCCACATGATGGACCTGCTGCTGCCTGGAGGAGGAGCCGCCGGAGCCAACAAGGCGGCCCGCATGCCCGATGACAGGGGTGTGGCTGCAGCTGCGCTGGACGGCGCAAGCAGCGGCAGTGACGACGAAGGGGCAGTGGATGAGGCCGCGCTCCTCAGTGAGACCGGGGAGGCTACGTCCGCTGCTGCTACTTCTACAACCGGGCCCAAGCGCCTGCCCAGCCGCGCCGCCGCCGCGGGGTCTGGTGGAGCGCGGGAGGGCGGCTGGCACGGGGCTGGGTTAGAAGACGGCTCTGAGGGCGTGTCGCTTGGGCGCTTGCTGAAATGCTACGAGGCGTTGGAGCAGGCGGGGCGGCTGGATGAGTTGGAGGAGTCGCTCCGGCGGCTGGCGGAGGGCTGAGCCTGCCGACCTGTGTGCGGCTGTGAGCGAGACTGCGAGGGGCCTGATGTCAGGCGTACTGGTTGCGATACATGGGGCGACTGTGTCTCGCGTGCGGATGGTGCATTTGCATGCCATCTGGCCGTCCTCAAGCGAATGTGTGGTTGGGCGCGGTCCTGTGCTTCCCTTGATGTCTGATTCCTAATGCTGGCAGAGGCCGTCGCGTGATAAAGCCAAAGACTAGAATAAAGCTGGGCCGCTGGCCATGCGTGCACGGCAAGGGTTTATGAAGTCCGGGGCCCTGAGTCCGACGAGGCACCATTGTTTGCCCAGGGGAAATGAAATGCACTTCGCCAATTCATGCTCCATGCGTATGGACCTTTTCACACCTACGCGGGTATAGCCGTCGTACCCTTGCCACCCTGATTTCACATTTCCACACACGTTGCCGTAGCGTGAAAGTCACCCGACCTGGTGCGCCGTCAGCGTGTGTGCGTCGGGACACGACTCTATGAAGCGCAGCAAGCGATCCCACTCCCGGTCCTGACCGCCGCCGCTCCTACTGCCACCAACGCCGCCCGCGTCCACACCACTGCGACCTGCCTCGGGTCCTGTCACGCCCACTGGCTCGCCGGTACCCTGCCTTCCAACCGACGCGTGGGCCTTCGCCGTGATTTCGACGGTGGTCAAGCCAGAGCCGGAGCCCTTCAGCATTCCATCAGCCGGCTCTTACTGCTACCATTCAACTCACGACCGGCAGAAGCAGCGCCAAAGACCACATCGGCATCGGCAAGGCTAGGAGGCTGCTTTGCGAACAGGTCGGCAGGGTGCGGCAGCGGCGAGGTGACCAAGCCCTGGCCTAGCAGCCACGTTGCCGCCGCCCCGTTGCCGGCAGCAGCTACCTCCCACCAGCGCTCCGGCGGGAGAGTGACAACCTGCGTTGGGAGCCAAGAGCTCAGTGCAGCCACTCAGAAACAAGCCCGGTCTGCGTGTTTCTTCATCGTAGCCCATCATGCTAAAACGCCCAGCCCAGGGTCTCGTACCTGCTGTTGTTGTTCCGGCAGCGCACCCACCGCCCACTCAACCGCCGCCTCGCTGCCGCTCTTGGTCGTCGCCACCAGGTCAATGGCTGCGCCCCGCGTCTCGTGCAGGTGCCGCAGCAAAGACACGTCCGCGCCCGCAGCAGCCGCGGCCCGAAAGATTCGTAGCATCGTCTCGCCCGCCGTAGCTCCACCATGAGAAAGCAGCGTCAGCGCTTGCCCGGTCGCCGCCGGCAGCGGCGCCTGTCGCAACGCCCGGCTCTGCTGCATCCGCGCGGCAGCTGCCAATGCGCCCATCCGCAGCCGGTTTAAGGCCGCCATGGGAGGATGCTGGTCCCGCTACACGCCCACGCCTGCCGTGTCTGCCGGCGGCGTCGGCTGCAGCCCGCTCTCTAGCCAGGTCAGCACGTGGACCTGGCGGCCGCCGCATGCCGCCGCCGCCACACGCTTGTGCGACTCCCATCCGAAGGCCTGACACAGCCGCAGCCCAGAGCTGCGCTCAGCCCAGATCCACTGTAGGATGTGAAGGTGGCCGAAGGCGGCCGCAAGCGTGGCCGCCTCGATGCTGCATTCGCACCCTTCGCCAACTCGCCGCTGGCACGCGGCCAGATCGCCCACAGCTGCCGCTGCTTCAATGACATCACTCGCCAGTCCAACGCCACAGAACGCAAGCGCAGCCTCCAGGCTGGGGGCGTGGAAGCTGGAGGCGGCCAGGCACAGCAGCCGCCGACGCCGGGTACACGGAAGCAACCGGTGCTGGCACGCGGCGGTCACTGGCTGTCACCCACGGCACGAACTCGTGTCCCGCCCACGGCTGCAGCGCAACATGCATCTGCCGCCGCAAACCGGGTATCTCAATGCTGTGGCCCAAGCATGCATTGGTATATCTGCTGCGCAGGCAGGCCGCTGCGAAGCCGCAGGTGAGCTTCAGGCCCGTGGCAACCTCCGCGGCGTGGAGCCGCTCCGCCACGTTCAGCAGCAGGTCCGGCGAAGGCGCGCGATGGAGTTAACTACGTCATTTGCCATGGGCGCTACTTGCGAATGAGTTGCCGGGCGCTATTACTGACGTGTCATTTCAGAATTGAGGTTCAAGGAGTCGAGAGTAGTCCCAGTACCATCAGAAATATGTGTGTGACTACCGTATTAATACGATGCATTTCATAGTGGCTGGAGATTACTGCGCAGAAAGATGAGGCAAACCTGTACAAACATGACCAAGGAGGCAACAACAAATTTTCTATGGATTTCAATTGGTACCGAACATCTGAAAAATATTGCAGCTATGAAATAACCTGCGTGTGGCTCAAGAACTGGTCCTCAAGGACTTTCTGCGGCAATATGCAGGGGCAGCATTCCCTCCGCACCATGTACATTTAGTTTTCATAAAACTCAGACGTTGCGCGCGGAGCTGAACGATGGGGAGCAGCCCGAGTAAACAAGTCGTCCCCGCGGAGCGAGCCGAAGCTCCGCATAGCGAGCAAAAAGCCTCTGGACCATGGCCACCGCCGAGGCGGAAGAAGCCCGATACGCCCACCGGGTCGGCTTCGCGGGTGCGCGCATGCCCTTGGAAATTCGGCACGGTTTGGGGCAGTTTGGGGCAGTTTGGGGTCAAACCCTGGGACATTCTGAACCCTGATGTTTTGGATGCGTGTTGCCTGACCCTGAGGCACATTTAATTGTCGGCTGGGACGGCGGAAATCCGTATGACCCACTCGGTAACCCTACCGTGCCGTTCCGACGCCACCCTTCTTGGACTGCTCTCCGCGTGCAGTTCGCTTGGGATACAGCCGCCGCCGATGAGGCAGCCGAGGCACAGCTGGGTGGCCCGAGCAGCAGCGGCGGAGGTGGCGCGCTGGCGGCACGGGAGGTGAACCGGGCGGCCGCAGAGCGTCAGATGCGGAAGCAACGGCTGGCAGCGCTGTTGACTGGGAAACAGCAGCAGCAAGCGCCCGCCACGCCTGCGGGGCCATCATCTGGGGCGACGTCGGAGGTGGAGGTGCCAGGCACGCCCACAGCCGCGGCGTCGGCTAGCACTCCAGGCGGAGGCGGGGCGGTGAGTTGCGGGGGCAGGGTGGCCAGGTTGGCGCAGTGGTGTTTACACGCAGAGTTTTACACGCGGGCCAGGGCTCATTCATGTCCATAAGTGAGCCCAGCTGTGCATCTGGATGTCTGCAGGCATTATTGACACCCACAGCCCACGGCAGGCCGCCCATTGGCAATGCAGCACCATCGCCGCTCCCGGATACCGCCAGCCTGCAGCGCATCCTAGCGTCACCGGGGGCACCGGCGCTCGCTCCATCACAAAAGGAACACCAGCAGCTCCCGCCGCCGGTTGCGTCACCGCTCGGTGCTCTCCGCCCCGGCACGGGCACTGGCGACGGCGTGCACGGCGGCAGTGGGAGCGGCCTGGGGCTGAAGGCCGGCGCGCCCGCGCCCGCTCCCGCAGCGGCAGCAGCTGCGGCTGCGGCACCGGCCAGCGGCACCCATGGCGCTGGCGGCGGCCAAGGCGGCGGCAGTGGCGGGGGCGTGGACATCATCTGGCGGGACAAGGACCCGCGTGTGCTGCTCAAGGACCTGATGGATGCGGTGCTGCTGTACGGCGGCGTGCGGGTGCTGGAGCTGCACGAGCCCAAGTTCATCAAGAGGCTGCAGTGGTGCGTGCCGGGCGCGCGTGTGTGTTCGCGGCGGCCTCGCAGTCGGCGTCCAGTGCCGAGCACACCCGGCTATAATCCCGCTGTAGCTTACTATACAGGTACAGCTGGTTAGCTGAACGCGCGTTTGTCCTACGCCGCTTGTTTACGCTGCCAGGCTGACACCCAACTGCCATCGCCGCCACCCCCCAAAACAACGGCCAACCGCGCCCACAGGCCGCAGGTGCTGGAGTGCCTGCTGCTCAGCGGCAGCCCGCCCGCCCGCGTGCTCATTCCGCAGCTGTCCAGCGTGCGCGAGGGCGAGCGGCCGCTGGTGGCGGCGGCGCTGCAGCTGCTGCGCGCGGCGCGGCCTGCGCCGCCGCAGGGCGGCGCCGGGCCCGGCGCGGGTGGCCTGACGGCGGCGGGTTGCGGCGGCGTGGACGTGGTGACGGACATGGACGAGGAGCTGGAGGAGCGGGTGATGCGGTTCCATGAGGAGCGCGACGTGGCGGAGCTGGGCCGGGCGCTGGGCAACACGCTGCACCACAGGCTGGCGGGTGAGGGGGCGGGCGGGTGAGGGGGCGGGCGGGGCTGCGGGGGCTGGCGGGGCTGAGGGTCGATTTGTGGGCTCTAGGGCGTTGGGGCTGACGAGCTTGCTGCGTGCAAGGGCGTGGCGCCAACTTGCCTCCCGTGCCGACACCGCGCCCCCGCGCCCCGCCCCCCACCAGGCACGACGCCGGTGCCGGACGGCCCGCGGGAGCTGGTGCTGGACCTGCAGCGGCTGGGCCTCACGCGCTCGCAGCTGAGCGAGCTGCTGGAGGCCAGCGGGCTGCCGCACCCCACCGCGCGCTCCGTCAAGCACCCCTACGACTGCGCCGCGGTGGTGACGCTGCTGGACGTCAGGTGGGGCGCGTGCGGTGTGGGGCATTGGGGCGCATGGCGTGGGGCGTGGGGCATTGGGGCGCGGGGCGTGGGGCGTGGGGCGTGGGGCGTGGGGCGTGGGGCGCGGGGCGCGGGGGCGTGGGGCGCGGGTTGTGGGAGTGACCTTGTTATCCGCGCCGTGGCCTGGCAGGTTGGACATTGCCGTGGCTGCCCTGCCACCACCACTACACTATCATATCGTGGCCTGCCCACCCCAGAACCGCCCCGAATGCGCCCGCCACCCTCCGCACCGCAGCGGCAACGCGCTGACGGACCGTATCGCCGCCGACCTGCTGCTGCTGGCTCTCACCAGCCGCACCGTGCGCCGCATCCGGGCGGTGGGCGTGCAGATGAGCGCCGCCGCCTGCAGTCTGCTGGCCGTGGTGGTGGCGCACTTCCGGGCGCGGGGGCTCAGCGGCGTCGAGGTGGGCCGGCGGCGGCTGGGGGCCTGGGGCCTGGGGGCTGGGGGTTGCTGGGGGCTGGGGGTTGGGCACTGGGCGGGTGCGCCGGAACGTCGGGTTCGCGTCGGGGGCTCATGGGGCTGCCGCGGACCTCGGGCCTGGGGTCACGCTGGCAATCTCCTTTGGGTGGCCACCCACTACAATTGCCATTGACACACACATGCAAACTTAGCGAGACGTATGCGCCGCTGCACAGCTGGACCTCGGGCTGGACATGACGGCCGCAGCCGAGGCGGCCGCAGGCGGGGCCGGTCCCGGCGGCGGCGCGGGCGCGCCCGCGCTGCTGCCCGCGGCCATCGCCGGCAGCCAGCGGGAGGAGTGGGTGGCCTGCTGGTTCACGTGCCTGGACCAGGTGGTCATAGCCACCGTGTCCGGCGGCGAGCTGCCGCCCGCCGGCGCCGGCGTCACGGCCGGCGGCGCCGGCGCCGCGAGCATGGCGGCGCTGCTGCGCAGCCAGACGCTCAACCGCGGCGCGCAGCTGACCAGCCTGATGAGCATGGTGCGGGGCCGGGTGGGCGGCACCAGCAGCTCGGGGGCGCCCATCGCGCCGGCTGGGATGGGCGGCGCGGGCCGGCGCGGCGCAGCGGCGGCGGACGCAGGAGGCGGGGCGGGCGGCGCGGCGCCGCTGGTGCCGGACGGGCTGCAGCTGCTGCTGGCGCTGCAGCGGCCGGCGCCCGAGGGCCTGGGCGACTGGCTGCGGCCGGAGGAGCTGGCGGCGGCCGCGTGCCTGCTGGATCCAGCTCGATCCGGCAGCCTGGAGCTGGCTGGATCCAGCCGGGAGTCGCCGGTGGTGCTGAACGAGGACCTCACCGGCCGCATCGCGCACCGCATCGTGGCCTGGTCGCTGCCGCTGACGCGGCTGGCGCTGAGCTGCTGCGCCGTGGACTGCGTGGTGCTGCGCAGCAACAACGCCATCCGGCAGCTGACCAAGGCGCTGAACGAGCGCTGCGCGCTGACGGACCTGACGCTGCTTGAGGTGACGTTCAGCCAGCCCGCGGCGCTGGCGGAGCTGCTCAACTGCATACGCAGGTGAGAGGTGGCGGGGGTCAGGAGGTCCTCTCGCGGCCTTCATGATCGCGTTACTGTGGATCCTGAATTGAACGCCCGCCCCCGCCCCACAGCGACACGCTGCAGCGGCTGGACCTGTCCGGCACCGACTGCGGCGGCGCGGCCGAGTGCGTGGCGGCGCTGGCGGGCCGGCTGGCCAAGTGCCCTGCGCTCACACACCTGGACCTGCGGCGCTGTGGGCTCAAGGTACGGCTCCAGGGCAAGCTCCAGGGCAGGTCGGCATAGAACGGCAGCTGTGGCCACCCGCGGCTGTTGGCGCTGCGGCCGATCGCGGATGCGCGCAACGAATCCAGGCCGTCGCAAGGATGGAGGGCGGTTCCAGGCTTTGGGATTTCGAGTTGTAGGGACACACAAGCGGTAGATACACTTGGCGCACCCATTAAACCTCTGTGCTGCCCTCTACTCTCGTGCTTACTTTCGCCGACGGGGCTGGCTGGCTGCCCGTTTGCCGTGTCGCCACATTACAGGTGTCGGGCGCGGCGGCGCTGGTGGGCGCGCTGCCCGGCTGCCCCGCGCTGCGGTCGCTGGACCTCAGCCACAACGCGGTGCAGCTGGGCGGGGCGGATGTGGCGGCGTTCGCAAAGGCGCTGGAGGGTGAGCGGCGGCGGAAGTGGAGGGGGTGCTGCAGCGTCCCTGCGTGCCGTATGCGTGTGGAACACCGAGGTCGCTTTTGCGATACCAAGCCAATTCCGCACGTGAAGGTTCCCGCCCCGGACCCGCCGTTTGCTGTCCCCCATTTCGGCACTTCACTAGCTATTCAAAACCCTTCGCATGGACGTGCTATTCCTCCTCCCCCGCTACCACTTCCACTGTTTTGAATCATCTCTGCAACCCCCCTCCCTGTGCGCAGCCATGACCTGCCTGACCAGCCTGCAGCTGGAGGCGTGCAAGCTGGACCACGCCGCGCTGGAGGAGCTGGCGCGGGAGCTGCTGGCGCCGCACGCCGACAACCCGCTGCCGCTGCAGGTGCGGGGCCTTTGGGGGTGAGGCTCCGCCCACCTTGAGGATGGCCGCGCCGCATACCCAGTCACCCAAGTACCAGCCGTGCGTATGCATGATGCCGAATCGAATCCAGCCAACCGTGTCGTGACGCTGCCGCCTCGGCGCCTGCCATGCATTGCCATTGCTATGCCGTCGCCAGGTGCTGAAGCTTGCCGACAACACCTGCCGCGGCGCCTGGCTGTCGCCCGCCATCGGGCGCGCGCTGGAGCGGCTCGAGCTGCTGGACCTCAGCTCCTGCTCGCTGGGCAAAAGCTGCATGGCCTGCCTGGCGGAGGTGCGGGGGGGTGGGGCGGGGTTGGGAGAGGGTTGGGGTTGGGGTTGGGGTTGGGGTTGGGGTTGCAAGGGTAGACAGCAGGCGTAGAGGCCGGTTGGGGACTGGGGGGGGGGCCTGGCACGAGGGCACCGGGGCCTGCAGCGTGCGCAGGGTTTACGGGTGTTTCGGGAGTGAGCGAGGCGCATGCTGCGGGGGGCACCACTCATGCTCGTGGTCTCGGGACACGGCGGCTCCGGCGTCGGGGCCACAGCACCATCCGCTGCCGCTGTCTCTGCCCGCTGCACCCGCCTCACGCACGCATGCACCGCACTCGTGGATGTTGGCTGCCGGTGGGCCGCAGGTGGTGGCCGCGGGCGGGCTGCCGCGCCTGGCGTCCGTGGACCTGCACTCCAACATCACCATTGACGACGAGGGTGCGGCGGCGCTGGTGGCGGCGCTGTCGGGCCGGCGCCAGGTGCTGGGTGCGCCCGGGCGGCTGGACTTGCGCTACAACAACCTCAGCAGCGAGGCGGTGGCGGCCGCGGCGGCAGCGCTGCGCGAGGGCGGGCTGGTGGCGGAGCTTCTGGTGGAGGACCAGGTGTGTGCGTGTGTGTGTACGTGCTATGCCCTATGCTATACCTCGTTGTTGGGATCTGCGCCCGCGCGCGCCTCCTCGCCGTGTCTCCTTTGCCTACCCCGCCCCAGCTTTTCCAAGCATCCTGCAAACGGTGCAACCCCCAACTTCCCAGCACTGCAACCCCACCTATGCAGCGCCCCGTCAACATCGTATCTTCACAATCAATTGTAAATCGAACCCCGCCCACCGCCCGCATTCGGCCCCGCTCCAGGTCCTGGCCACCACCGCCGGCGCCGCCTCCGAGTACAGCCTGCTGGAGCTGTTCCGCGCTATTGTGGACAAGCGGCCGGAGGAGAAGGCAAGCGTGGGCTGGGCCGGCAAGGATGGCAGATAAGGGTGTGAGCACTGAGAGCGAGCGAATGAGCCGGTGCCAAAGTCACAGTTCCTGGAGTGCAATGCTCCCGTCGGCCTCATGCGCCATGCGCGCATCGTGCTTCCTGCCTTCCGTCATCCCCGCCGCCACGCGCGCGCCTGCTGTCTACCCTGCTGCACTTCTTTGTGCAATCGTTGCAACACCCACGCTCACATACATACACGACGCACACGCACACGCACAGGTGCCCATCATCCTGTCCAAGACGGGCGTGGACATCCTGCACGACAAGCGCCCGCACGACGGCTTCACGGCGCTGCACATGATCGCCAAGCGCAACCTGCTGCCGCTGGCGGGCATCGTGATGCGCTTCCAGCAGGGCGTGGACTGGGCGGTGGAGGACGGGCTGGGCGCCACGCCGCTGCACTGGGCCGCGTTCAAGGGGCACATGGAGATGGTGCGGTCCCCGGGGGGGGAGTGGGTTGGTTGGGCTGGCTGGGCGCTGTCGTGTTTGCCCGAGTGTGTGCACGCTCGCTCCCGCTTGCCACCCGTGCAAGCGCGCCCCTGCCGCGCCCGCGTTGCCACCTGAACGCTACTACCCCTGTACGCCTGCGCGGCTGCCTGCCCCTGCGCACAGACCTCGCTGCTGCTGGCCCAGGAGGGCTCGGCTGGCTGGCTGGACGCGGCGGCCAAAGACGGCGCCACGCCCCTCATGCTGGCAGCCAGCGCGGGCCACAGGGAGCTGGTGGCGGTGCTCATTGGTGCCGGGGCCAGCATCCACAGGTGCGTGTGGGGTGTGTGGGTGTGGGTGTCCGTCGCTGTGCGTGGGTGTGTGGGTGTGGAAGGTGCGGTGGAGTTGGAGGTCGGGTTGCGGATGTGAATACCAGCCCAAGCTAAACCAACCATTGGAAGTTCATTCCCAAATGGGGGGCTGGCAGGCAAGACAAAGCAACGCGGAGTGGGTCATGTGAATCGACTCCTGAGGAAACAGAAGTTCCGTTGCCTCTCCAACACACACGCACACGCACGCACGCACCCCAGGCGCAACCGCGGCGGCTTCAGTGCGCTGCACCTGGCGCTGGCCTCGCCCTCCGAGGCGGCGGCCGAGGTGGTGGGCTGCCTGCTGGAGGCGGGCGCGCACTACGGCCAGACGTGCGGCGGCCGGACGCCGCTGCATATGGCGGTGGCGTACGGCAAGGTGGGTGCGGGCGGCTTGATGCCGCGGTGTGCGTGGTGCGTGATGCGTGGTGTGCGGGCCGCGAGGTTCACACCTGAATCACAACTCCTACTTCGCGGCTGGTTTGTGATGGCGGGGGCGCGTCGCTGCCCAGTTGTGTTGCCGGCGCGTGTGGTTGCATTTTAGCACCCTGTTATTCGAGTTTGACGCACTCGGCGTCCGCCGGCGTCACTGCGCGAACATAGAGTACCCGGCTTGCGTGGCGCTCTTGCGCCCCAGACTGTTGCAAAGCCCTGTCAACATGCATCGACTCGCTCTATCTCTAATTGTAAATGGGTGTCATGCATGTGCCCCCCAGGTCAAGGCGGTGGAGGCGCTGCTCGCCCGCGGCGCCGACCCGCTGGTGCCCTCCGAAGAGGGCCCGGCAGCAGGCGGGGGCGGCAGTAGCGGCAGTAGCAACAACCTGCTGCCGCTGGAGCTGATCAACAAGGGCGGCGGCGGCGGCGGCGGTGGCGGCGGCGGGGGCGGCGGGGGCGGGCGGCAGGTGCGGGTGGTGGGCGCCAGCGCCAACACGGACCGCATGGAGTACGTCCTGGCTGAGGACTCCAACACCTGGTGAGGCGGGGGGGGGGGCAGGGGCGTGGTGGGGGGTAGCGCGAGTGGGGTGGGGTGGGGTGGGGTGGGGTCGTGCTGGCTGGCTTGGCTGGCTGGGCGGCAGTGGCGGGGGGCAGCGCGGGTGGTGGTAGATGACGTGTGCACGACGCAGCATGTTGCCCCCTCGCGTGTCGCCCCGTCGCGTGTCACCACAGGAAGTCGGGCAGCGGCAACAGCGGCAGCCTGCGCCACTACCTGCTGTTCGAGATCCCGGACGGCCTCACGGTGGAGAAGATCGAGTACCGCTCCGTGGCCGAGCACGCCACCGACGACGGCGGCTACTGGCCGCACCTGTGGCGCGTGGAGGCGGGCCCCAACGCCTCCTCGCTCAACTTTGTGAGCGAGACGCGCATCGACCCGCCCTCGCGCAAGCAGGAGTTCTCGGCGCCTATCAGCGGAAGCCTGGGCGCAAATGTGCGGCACGTGAAGCTGTGGGTGCACAACACGCGGCAGGGCAACGTCATCACCGTCAACCAAGTCGGTGAGCGCGGGCGAGCGAAGCGCGGAAGGGAGGGGGAGGTGAATACCATAACCCAAAGCAAGGGGAGTTATGAACACCAGCCCGAGCTGAGACCGATTCCAATGCATAGGAAGGGTGAAGGGGGAGGCGCGAGAGCGGTTTGGAGATCCAGGACCACTGCCGGGTGTCTGTCTGCGATAGATAGAGGGGCTGCGCGCAGCCGGTGACGGACCCGGAAGCGTGCCTGCATGGATGGAGGTGTGAACGACGTTTGGGGCGAGATGGCGAGCAGGCACGAGGGAAGGAGACCCTGGAATGCGCGCTGTGGAAATTGCTCAGATGGCGCTGCCCCATGGTGCTTACCTACCCAGCCAGCCTGCCAGCCGTCACAGCCTACCTCTGATGCCATTGCGCATCGCCACCCGCCCACGCACGCACGCTCCTCCGCAACAACACCCCGTCATCCCCATACTCATCAATCATGAATGCAACAACCCTGAATGCAACCCGCCCGCCCGCCCGCCGGCGCCACAGCCTTCAAGCTGCGGCCCGCCATGGTGCTGGCGGCCGAGGTGTCGCCCGAGGACCGCCAGGCCATGGCGGAGGCGCTGGAGGCAGCCATGCTGGCGGCCTCGCCACACGCGGCGGCGGCGGCGGGCAAGGCGGAGGCGCTGGCGGCGCTGCTGGACCGCGGCGCGTGCCTCAACAGGTGCAGCGGGGAAGGGAGTGCGTCCTGGGAGGGGGGAGCCTGTTTAATCCCAAATGCCCCCAAGTCCCTGAATAACCGTAAAGCAACACAGCTTGCGATCGGGGTTTGGTGGGGTATGCAGCTGCTCCGCCGGGGGCCACCGGTGCCCCTACACACACACTCTCTCTCTCCACGTTTTTGTTTGACACACTCTCCACACGCACCTGCTGCTGCTGGCCGGCCGCCTCGCAGGCTGGACCTCAAGGGCCGCGCGCCGCTGCACTACGCCTGCGAGGCCGGCTGCGTGCCGCTGGCGGCGCTGCTGCTGGCGCGCGGCGCCGACCCCAACCTGCCCACGGGGCCGCCCGCCAGGGAGGCGTACACGCCGCTGCACATGGCGGCGCTGTGCGGCTGCCTGCCGCTGGTGCGGCTGCTGGCCAAGGTGCCAGAGGTGGACATCAACGCCAAGAGCAGCAGGGGTGGGTTCGACTGGGGCGGGTGGGGGCTTGGGGCGAGGGCGGGGTGGGGGCTTGGGGCGCATGTGTGTCAGTAGACGGCACATGCCACGCGTGGACAACCGATGCTGGTTGTTTGTGTGTGTCTTTTCTTGTGCTCTCTAACACACACAAACACATGTACGGGCATGCGCAGGCTACACGCCCATCATGCTGGCCGCGGTGGCCAAGGCCGGCCCGGTGGTGCTCCTGCTGAGTGCGGCGGGGGCGGACCTGGAGGCGCGCAGCAAGGACGACAACAGCCTGGCGCACTGCGCGGTGTGCCCCGCGGGCGACTTCTCGCTGCTGGAGTGCGGGGCGGTGGCCAAGAGGGGCACCACATCCAGGTGGGTGGGCGGGCACGGGGGTTGGGGGGTTACATTCCAAAGGGCGGGCCCAAACGGCTTGTGCGATGGGCTGCACTGCAGACAATCGACCATTGGGGAAAGGGGGCGTGTAGCGTTATTGCGTGCGAATTGGAGCAAGGGAGCGGCTGCAGGGGCCGGGGCAAGGTGAAAGGTGGACAGCTTTGTACGTGGACGGATAGCGCCATGCGGCAGTCCCTCGGTCGTGTCATGCACCTCCTCACTTTCCAATCGCGCTGCATGCGTGTTGCACCGATGCCTGACTGGTCTCATGAAGGCCCTGCTGCCTGACCTGGCCTGACCAGATGTGGCGGTGATTGCTGCCGCGTGCTGCCCTAGCCGCCCTCTCCTTCTCCTGCTCCTGCTCCTGCTCCTGCTCCTGCTCCTGCTCCTCCTCCAACATACGGCTGACACCCATGCAAACAAACGCGACCGCCCACGCTACGCTACCACACGCGCAGGCAGGGCTACATGCGCGGCGTGATGGCCTCCCTGGCTGACGTCAGCGCCATCATCAACGCGCCCAACTCCTTCGGCTACACGCCGCTGGACCTCGCGGCAATCTCGGGCGACAAGCTCAGCGTCAAGCTGCTCGGCGACGCCGGGTACAAGAACACGCACTTCGGCTGGGCGGCACTGGACGACAGCGTCAACCTGCCCATCAGCGACTGGGGAGGTGCGTGCGCGCGTGGCTGGAGCGGGGCGGCCTGGCACTGGGCAGGGCGGACGCAGGGTTGCGGCATGTACGGTGTTTGGTGGTGAGCACCTTGTGCAGCGGCAGGCTCCGCTGTCGTGTGTGAGAGTGCACGCCCCGTGCCCAGCAGCGGCTTGCAAGTGAGCGGCACATTTGCCTCGCCCCACACACGTACGCACACTGCGCTCGACAGACTATTACGCGTCTTCTGGCGGCTACGGCTACGGCGGCGGATACGGCGGCACCATATTCTACAGCGGCGGCGGGTACGGCGGCGGGTACTACGGCGGTGGCGGCGGCGGCGGCGTGGCCAAAGCCAACAAGGCCAAGCAGGCCGTGGCGACGTCCAAGCACGGCTGGACGCCGCTGCACGCCGCAGCCGCCAACGGTTCCAGCAAGGTGCGGCGCGAATGTTTGGGATGCGCAGGTGCTGCCACCCAGTCACCGGCTGCCGCCCTCGATATTCTTCATTCCCATGCCACTATAGCATTCAGTGTGCGTCATCCCATGCCCGCCGCCCTCCATTGTTGGGGCCCATCTACATTTCCAAGCTTGCGTCGCTGCTTGCTCCTCACACACACTCACACGCACCCAACGCACCCAATGCACTACAGGTGATCGCGGGCCTGTCCCGCAAGTACAGCGTGCACCTGCAGGACACGCTGGCCGGCAACACGCCGCTGCACCTGGCGGCGCTGGCGGGCGAGCCCAAGGCAGTGCGGGAGCTGCTGTTCGACCGCGCCAGCAGCAACACCGCCAACCAGGAGGGCAACACGCCGCTGCACCTGGCCGCGCAGTCGGGCAACAGCGCCGCGGCGGTGAGTACCGGCACCGGGCAGGGTTGTGGCTTGAGTCCCCGCCCAGCCACTGCGCGCCTATCGTTGCTCCTCTACGCCCCTCCGACGCACCTCGTCTTAAATCATGTCCCCTCATGTCCCCGCTACCTGCAGGCTCTCATGATCAACAGCCACATCAGCCCCTGCGACCCCAACACACCCAACAAAGACGGCCGCACCGCCCGCGACCTCGCCGCAGCCTCAGACTGCCTCCAGGTGCGCCCCTGCTTGCACCATGACTGTGTGCCTTCATCTCGCGCCTGCTGTGACTCGGAGTTTCTAGCCGTGGCGCAGGGCTTGCTGTCCACGCAATCAAAACCCTGCCGCGGCCTGTGCCATGCATGCGCTGCACCACGCACCACACACGCACAGGCCATGGGCGCGGCTCTGGCTGCGGACGGCGGCACCGCGGGCGGCGGCAAGTCGTCGGCCGCGCGCAATGTGTACTACCAGCGCCAGCAGCCGCGCCACTCGCTCAGCTGGGCGGTGGAGAACGACGACCTCGAGGAGGTGCGGCGAGGCGGCGGTTCGGGGTTCATGTCATTCCAAACCCCATCGCGAATCCAGACCCAATAGGGCGTGGGGGTGATGTGTGGGTGCGTGGGTAGGCTTGGGGCCGCAATGCCTGGGGCAGTTGGAGCTGATGATGGATGGCCGCGGTGAGCGGCGGTCGGTGGCCCTGTCTGCCGACACCACTCTACAGGCCCACCCCACCCAACCACGCCATCCTCGCGCTTCTTCCCCCCACTTGCTGCACGTCTTTGTACCACCTTTGCAACCCACCCTGCCTCCCCGCCTCCCCGGCCCCCTCCCCGCCTCCCCCGCCCCCACCGCCAGGTGTCGGCCATCCTAGACCTGCCGGGCATCAGCCTCAAGGACGTGGACCCCACCACCGGCCTCACGGCGCTGGACGTGGCGGTGCAGCGCGGCGCCAGCGGGCCCGTGGCGGCGCTGCTGCGCGCGCGCGCCGTGCGGCACTCGCTGCACTTCGCCGCCAGCGACGCCACGCGGCTGGTGGAGGCCCTCGCGTTCTGGAAGGTGGGGGGGGGGGCGCTGCCGTACTGACCGTACGCGGGCACGCACGCAGTCCACGGCACCCTTCTCGTCCTAATCGTGTCCCTTTCTTCTCTGCATGCTACTTGAGTGTTGTCTCGGCTCTCTGATGGGGAGGAGCAGGGCTGGCACGTAACTTCGCAACCAATCCCTGCGCCAATCCACCCAACAGGACGCGGACATGGCCAACGGCAACGGCCAGCGGCCGCTGCACGTGGCCGCACACGAGGGCGCGGCCGACTGCTGCCGGCTGCTGCTTGAGGCGGGCGCGGGCGTGGAGGCGGCCAGCCCGGTGTCCGGCTGCACGGCGCTGCACGTGGCGGTGGAGGCGGGGCACGGGCGCGTGGTGGAGCTGCTGCTGGCGGCGGGCGCCAGCGCGCTCACAAAGGTGGGTGGCTGCCGCCGTAATACCAGTAGCACGCGCCGCATGCACCCTGATTACGTACGGCCGGACGTGCGCCGCCGTTGCGTGGCCGCAGCTGGAAGGACTGGTGTGCTTGTTTCGGGCTGCGTGTACACTGATAATACTGCGCCAGACTTGCCATGCAAGTATGCCTTCCTTTCCATGTTCACCTGCCCACCTGCCTGCCGCACATGCCACACGTGCCGCAACCGCCGCGCCCCTTGCACGCGGTGCTCACAGGACGCCAAGGGCGTGTCGCCGCTGCAGCTGGCGGCCGGGCTGCCCACACCCAAGCTGCGGCGGGAGCTGACGTCAGTGCTGCTGTCCAGCCTGGAGCCGCCGTCGGAGGAGGCGCGCGTGGCGGTGGAGTCCGCTGCTGCTGCCTTCCTCAAACTCTCCACCTCAGCCTCCGCCGCCGCCCGCGCCCTTCCCGCCGGCACGTCTGCGGGTGCCGGCGGCAGCGGCAGCAGCGTGGGCGCCGGCGGCATCAGCAAGAGCGCGCCGGCGGCCACAGCCGCTTCCAAGAAGGGCCCAGCGGCAGCGCCCGTGGCTTCCGGCGGCCGTACCGCAGCTGCTACTGCGGCAGCTGGCGGGCAGCAGCAGTCGCTGGTCGCTCGGCTGGCAGCGGCAGTGGGCCCAGAGCAGGCGGAGGCGGTGCGGGGCGCGCTGTCGGCGGCGCTGCGGTGTGCGGTGGGGCTGGCGGACCTGGAGCTGGTGCAGCAGCTGCTGCAGCGCGGGGCCGACCCCAACCTGCAGGTGCGTGTGTGTTTGTGCGTGTTTGTGTGTACCGTATGGGGTGTGAGGGCATGGAAAGTCCTGGGCGGGCAGGCCGTGGGTTCACAACGCCGTTTTTGCGCCGCCGACTGAGCCGCTCATGCAGCAATCTTTACGCCCGCCCCCCCCCCCCGCCCATCCCACCGCCCACCCCACCGCCCATCCTGCATTCGCTCGCCAGGATCCGGACACGCGCTATTCGTCTCTGCACCTGGCGCTCACCTCCACCCCGCGCCCCGAGCCGTCCGCCACCAAGTCCCTGGTCGCGGCGCTGCTGGCCGCGCACGCCGACCCGCTGCAGCCCGACAGCGAGGGCACCACGCCCGTGCACCTGGCCGCCGGCGCCGGCAGCCTGCCGCTTCTCGAGGCGCTGCTCGCCAAGCTGCCGCCCGCCGCCGCCGCCAACGGCCGCGTCGCCGACCTGCCCCGCCACAATGACCTCGCCACGCCGCTGCTCATGGCCGCGGCCGGCGGCCACCTGCCCGTCGTCAAGCTGCTGCTGGGTCGGGGATTCACCGGCGAACTCATGCGGCGCCGCCGCGACGGCACGCACGGGCTGCAGCTGCTGGCGCCACACGTGCCCGCGCTGCGGAAGCTGGGCGTGCCGGTGCCCAAGTGGACCTCGCCCGGCGCGGACCTGGTGGACGCGGGGACGGGGCTGGAGGCGGGCCTGGTGGCGCTGGTGGAGGAGCCGGGCAGCAAGCGGCGCGTGTGGAGCGCCAGCGTGCCGGGCAACTGGCTACTGCTGGACACGTGGGCGCACTGCGGCGGCGGCAGGGGCGGCGCGGCCGGGGATGGGGAGGAGGAGCTGCCGGCGCGGCTGCCGGGCGGGCCTAGCAAGGTGGTGCGCGTGAGTGTGCTCATGCACAAGGACCAGCGCAAGACGGCGCCCGTGCGCTGGACCGTGCTGACCGGCCGCTCGCCGGAGCACCTGGCGGAGCGGGCGGCTAGCGCGGCGCTGCCGGACGGCGCGCACGGCTGGACGGACCTGCCGCTGCCGGAGAGCGGCCTGCCCGCGCACAGGTGCGTGCGTACATGTGTGCGTGCGTTCGTGCGTGCGCTCGTGACATACGGTACATTACTAGAAGCCGCAACCAACACGCAATAATCCGCGTCTGCCTGTGCCGCCGCGGCAGGTACCTGAAGCTGGTGGCGCACCCGCGCGAGGGCGAGCAGGTGCAGGTGTGTGCGCTGTCGGTGGGCGTGGCGGCGGCGGCGGAGGACGAGGGCGCCAAGGAGGAGGAGGCGGAGAACGTGGAGCCGCTGTTCTTCGAGTGAGTGGGGAGGTCGTGTTTGTTGCTACCGTATGGAGGGAGTCGCGCGGGATTGGGATGATGGCGCTGACAGGTGGCGCTCAAACTGTGCAGAGTGCAGGCCTGTTTCATGCGCCGTCCTTCAGCCTTGAGGCCACCCGCGAAGCCTCCGTGCGGGCTTGTCATCGCCGCGCCCAGTGCGACAGTCATTCCATGAGCCGTGCTCCGTTGTTGCTGCCGTTGCCGCTGCGCAGGTGGTCGCCGGCCTTCATGCACGAGGACATCAAGCTGGTCAGCCCGGTGTGCGCCACCAAGGAGCGCAACGGCGACCGCTACTCCACCGTGATGGTGGACGTGCCGCTGGAGTCGGGGCTGCACGAGTGGGAGATCAGCGTGGACCACATGGCGGGCGAGAACATGTTCATCGGGCTGCGGGCCATCGAGGACCAGCTGGACAAGGACGCCGGCCAGGTGGTGAGTTGGTTGGTCTCGTTGATTGGTCCGGTTGGTTGGTGTGCTGGAGAGAGACTGATTGATGGGCATCGGGGCGTACAACCTGAGTGACGCCGCCGGAATCTGTGCTGGGTGTGTTGCGTCGGTACGGGGCATACCAGGGGTTTGGGCACCGGGGACGGCGGCAAACCAAGACGTCAACGGGTGAGGGCCACGGCGCGTGTTGCGTAGCCCTTCACACGTGGGGCCGCGGAGCTACACCCGCACCCCAAACCCGCGCCGGCCCTCCACCTGGCAGGACGAGGAGCGGCGCACCTACTACCTGGCCAACGGCAAGGTGCGCGTGATGGGCAAGCTGGTGAGCGACAGCACGCGCTTCCGCACCGGCGACGTCATCCGCATGGAGCTGGACATGGACGACGGCGGCGCCATCTCCTTCTTCAAGAACAAGGAGCTGATCGGCAAGGGCACCGGCGTGGAGAGTGAGTGCGGGGCCGGCGCGCATTTGGCAACTTATGCAGGGTTCTACTGCGCTAGCGTTCTTTCCACTGGTTTTGCATACAGGCTTGCTGGCTTATGTTGTCTGCATCAATACGGCATCATGTCTTGTTACAATTGCCTTCGTGCGCCCACAAAATTGGATTGCATGGTCACCCTCTTTTCGTCCGCCACCCCCGGTATCATTCGGCGTGCAGAGGGCATGCGGCCATTCGTGTGCATGGAGCGGCCGGAAGACCGCGTCACCATCGTCTCGTACAACGGCTCCGGCACGTCCCAAAAGGTGCACACGACTCATGCTTCAATACCGTATGTCAGCGAGGCGCAGCAACAACTACGGTACCCCGCGGATAACTAGTCCCCGCTAGGTCCTCAATCGCACAACACCCTGCCCCGCCCCTGGCTTCCAACGCCGCTACCACCACGCCTCACAGGTCGTGCCTGCGCCCAAAGTGGAAGCGACAGTGACGCAGGACATGGCCGCCAATGGTTTGCGCGTCCAGCGAGGCCCCGACTGGTCATGGGAGAATCAGGACGGCGGGCCGGGCAAGACCGGCACCATCACAAACGTCAAGGGCGACGGCTGGGCCGAGGTCAAATGGTGAGGAGGGAGCTTGTCCGCGAACGCACACTTGCCCCAGGGGATTCTGACCGCGACCACGGCCGGTGGGGTCGGGGCGTGCGGGGGAGGGACGTGGGGTGGGTGCGTGGACAGGTTTACATAATCTGGGATGCAGATATTGAGTTGCGTGGGACACGTACGCGCCCAGTTCCCCCATCCTACGCCCGCCTCTTCCTCCGCGCCGGCGTCGCCACACCCAGCTCCCATATCATGAGTGGAACCACCACCCCTGTCTGTTTGGCTTGGGCTGGTTAGCGTGGCTCGTTAGCTCGAGCTGTGTTAGTGAATTAGCCTGGGCTGGTATTCACAACCCCTCCCTGCGCCCACAGGGAGTCGGGCACCACCACCAGCTGCCGCGTGGGCGCGGAGGGCAAGTTCGACCTCAAGGTGAGGGAGGGGAGTGCGTGAGGGGGGGAGGCAGGCGGCAGGAGGCAGGGAAAGGGAAAGGGAAAGAGAAAGGGAAAGGGAGGACGCGGCGGAGGGCATTGCAGTAGTGGGCTGGTCTGGCTCGTGTTCTGAGCCGGTCTGCCATGTGCCACGCTCGGTCGCCCTGGGCGTGGGGACTTTCTCGTACTTCCGTGACGCCGCGCCCCCAACGCCAATATCGCAAAACCCCTGCAGACCGTCGGGTAGCCTGTCCTAACTGGCAGACACGCGGGGCGAGGCTGAGCTGGCGGGCGGGTGCCAGCAGCTCTGCTGGAACTAACGGCCCTTCCCAACTGGATGGCACACTGGAGGTTGGGATCAGCGGCGCTGCATGTTGCGCTGCTGCTGCGGGGAGAGCTGCACTCACGGGCTGCCAGTGCAGCGAGGGAGTTCCGGGCGGGGGCTAAGTGAACAGTGGTGTGCCGCGGTAGGGGTATGCGTTTGCGTCCCCACAGAGTGGGGACAAATGCAGGATTTGCATGGTGACGTGTTGGCACCGCGATTGGTGCTTGTGAACCCCATGGCTTGGACTGTGCATGTCACAACAGTCTGGCCATGATTGCCATTTGACTCCGTGCTGAAGACCATGCTTTTGCGTGATTCATTTGCTTCCAAGGAATAAATGCCACTCCTGCATACTGCGCTGCTCAAAAGCGCCATCAACGCGCAAGGGTTGATCAATGCATTCACGTTGCGTACAGTCTGTGCTGCAGCAGTTGACTGTCCGACTCGGAGGGCAGCTGGCATGGCTGGAGTCTGGAGACACGTCATAGCGCGTGGGGGAGCTTTATTGACATGTGTCGGGGAGATGCGAGCTGAGTAGACTCAAGTGTTACGGATGCTTAGCTCCGGGGGGAGCAAAGCGACCACCGGGGCTGAGCAGGGTTTAGCATGGGGGCCGTAGAACGGCCGAAGCGGTTTAGGCTCACTGCTCTCTCCTGTTCGGCATTCTGCCTCTCTGATAGAGCAGCTCACACCGCTTCTGAGCGGTCTTTCAGTCCAAGCCTTCCAAGACTCTACTCTAATCCCCTCCCGCCGCGAGCCTCCCGGCTCGCTCCACCCCAGGCACGATCTGCGGCTGCTGGCGGCGCTTCCCTGGATGGCGGCTGGTGCGCTGGAGCCGTGGCGCTGGGATGGGTTGGGTGTGGGACGAGGGGCAGATTCCGGCCAGGGCGGCAGACGGGCGTATGCTCCCTGTCGTTGATTTCCTGGCGCGGAGGGTTGGCTCGGTTTGTGGCACCAGGCTGCGGCAGGGTTTTTTTGGCTTGCGCTTGGGTTCCCGTTTTTTCCCTGCTGCGTTCTGCCTGGTGCCTTTTCTTCGCTTTTGGGAACCCGAGTCGAGGCCACGGGGTGTTCGGGGGGTGTGTGCTGTGTGTTTGCGGCGCCTCGTCTGGGCGCGCGCTGTGGCCTCGAGTCGTTGGTGTTTTTTGCCGCGGCTGCTCGGTGTGAGCTGTTAGTCTCAGCGCGCGGCTCGCGCGTGCTGTGTTTCGGCTCTGTGGTCGTGGTGGTTTGGCCCCGCGTGGCCCGCGCTCGCTCGGCGCGCGTGTGTGGGCTCCTCTGCAGTGTAAGTGCCATTTGTCAGGTTCGGTTCCTCTCGGCCCAGCTCAGCCCAGTATTAGCTCCGTTACAGCGAAGGCCGTTGGGCCACCAGGCTAAACCGGAACACGCGGATGTAAATGCACTTGATGTACAACCAGACCACAAAGCCACCGCCACACCAGGGGAGACCACCACCACCCATGTGCCACACTAGCGGTACCGTACACCGTCAATCAACGTCCGGGCCCCGCCACTCCACCAGGCACCAGCAGCAGCTTACCATTGCGCCAACCGGCAGGGTCCCCTGCCATCCGTGGAACCCTCGCTGTACCTTGCCACGCCGCTCAATCGCTGCACGTCAGCTCATCACCAACTCAACACGCCACTCATCATCAAAGCCGGCGCTGCACCCTCCCCGAACTGCAGCAGGGCCCCGCTCCCGCCTGCCTTTCTCCCAACCTCTACCCTTGCTCACACCATAGTAAAAGGCCGCGGCCACTTCCGCCTCAACCCACATGCATTCACACTTGCTGGCCACGGCCCGTACCCGCCCGCCCCTCCTGCCCTCACCCGTCCACCCCCCGCCTGACCCCTCACCGCCCGTGCCCCAGCGCCGCCGCGACGGCGTCGTTGGACCAGACCAGCAGGTCGTCTGGCACCATGCGGTGGTGCTCCGCCGCCTGACGCTTGAGGTCCACCACGTGGAACGCCTCGCGCGCCGCCACGTAGGCGTCCACGAACGCCTCCAGGCTGCCGATGGAGCCCGACTGGAACTTCTCCAGCAGCTCGTCGCTGGCGGCGTCCGTCTGGGGGAACGTGTCGGGAAAACAGGCAGGGCAGCGGGGCGCTATCATGGGGGTGTTGTACACACGGTTGCTCGGATGCTGCGGCTAGAGGTGCTGAGGGAAAGGAAGTCCCATATGTGGTGGCGCTGGCGCACCTACAGCATGGCGACCTCATCAGGGCTCCCCTGGCGCCAGGCCGTGCCGTGTCCCCGCGCCCTGCTGGGTCGTCCGTCTGCCCCGCCCACCGCGCCCCGCCGCCCCCGGCCCCAAACCACTCGCGCGCTCGCTCGCCCGCCCACCTCCTCCGCCTCGTTCCGCAGCCGGCTCATTAGCACGTCCGGCCCCATCTTCATGATGATGGCCCTCTGCCGGTTGAACAAGTCCTCGAACATGCTCCGCATGGCCGCGTACTCGCCGCTGCGCACGATGGCCACGTGGCCGCGGGCCTCGTCGATGGACCGACTGTGGGTGGGGGAATGACGCGGGGAGAGAGGGAAAGGGTAGGAGTGGGCGTTTGGGCTGCGGCAGAGCGCACAAGGGCAGCCTGCAATGTGTGTGTGCGGGACTCGGGTGACCATGGCCACGGGATGCCACCTGCCAACCAGCCTTGCCGTACTTCGCTTCATGCTGACTGCATGCTGTCCCCGTGCCTATCCCATAACTCTGCCACCGCCCACCTGAGCGACAGGTTTGACGCCGCCAGCTGCTTGTTCTGACGCCGCACGTCCTCCAGCGCGCGAGCGGCCTGGCAGCGAGGGGCCACAAGGAGGATGCGTTTGAGTGCAGCGCGCAGGTCAAGAGAGTGATGCGCTTGCATCACCCATGTTGCCCGCCAACACCGAAGCGCTTTAATGCTGACGGCTGCGCGGGTCCTCGTTGAGCCATCACACATGCTCACCCGAGCACCGCTACACTAGCACATCCCTTCCATGCCACGCACCGGCGTCTCCTGCAGCCACTGCGCCGCCGCCTTCCGCAGCGCCTCCTCGTCGCACAGCAGCGCCTCCAGCTGCGACGTCGACAGCGACTCCAGAAAGCCCTCCGGGTCCGCGACTCCCCCAGGCCCGCTCGCTCCTCCCGCACCCCCTCCTGCCCCAGAGCCTTGTTGCGAGGCCTTGCCGCCCGCTCCCGTGGATCCGCCCGCCGCTGCTGAGGCGTCGGTGGCGTTCAATAGCGTCAAGGCCTCGCGGACGACTGCCACGAGGTCGGTGGGCAGGCGGCGGGAGGTGGGGCCCGAGCCCCACTGGTCGGCAGCGCGCAGGTGCACGCGGCCGGTGGTGTCCACTGCGGGGTGCTGCAGGGGCACCACCACGCACAGGACGGGGTGGTCCTGCCGGGTCGGCAAAGCAGGGGTGGTGGAGGTTGGAGGTTAGGTAGGCGCAGCTCGGGTTGGAAGATACGGCGTACAGCAGCACAGGCTGCGAAGCGCGCTAGCAGCGCCTACCTGGGGAAAGTGCGGCGGCAGGCTCACACGCAGAGCAGTGGGCCGCCCATTGGGCAGCTGGAAGGGCAGGTCAATCACCGAGCTGTATGGCATGAGTCGTGGGGGAGGGCAGAAGAGAAATTCATCGGCAGCGCAACGACGTTGGCACGGTACACACCTACACGGGCTGGCGATCCTGCGCATAAACCCGCGCCCCCTAAGTTTCCCCGCTTGCCAAGCAAGCCTCACCCCTCAGCATTCACAAGTTGAGCAGCAGGGAAGGCTCGTGTGAGTTCATCGGCGTAGTCTCGCCGCCTGCGAGCGACGCAGAGAGCCTCAGTGGGACCGAGTGGGGCGAGGGCAGTTGCACGCAGGTGCCGGCCCTGCACGCCCCACACTTGGGCCGAACGCCGCACCTGGGCAGGCCCGCCCCGGCGACGCCAAGCATTGAGGATACCCTTCTTTTGCTGCTGTTCCGCGCAGCTGTGGCGTGAGGTCACCGCTGATGCACGATGAAAGCGACCTAGTTGACGAAAGTCTTTAGCAAAGTCGTTTCGTTCCACAGTCTTCTTGAATGTGCCAAGGTCCGCGATTTCGGGCTGGCCACGTAGACGAATTTCAGCAAATGAGCTTTTTGAGCTAATCTTGACCAAGCGATTGAAGCGATGGACCGACTTTACACTTGCTTAAATATTAGCGGGTTGTGCGAAGGATTAGAACGCGAGCTTGCCGGCCAGGACCAAACCTTGCGTTCCAGTTCCATGCGCGCTGGACACCGCTTCTGACGGGCGAGCCTAGCTTTCATGCCAAACTAACTCAATCTCAAGCTGTGTGGCCTGGTCCAACTGTGAGCGTCAACAGCTGTGGGCAGCTCGGCGGGATGCTGAGGGATGGCTCAACTGGTTCGGACCGGGAGCGAGAACGGCCAGGGAAGGGATGCTATGGAACGGGCAGCTGTGGGGTACGGTGGGGGCGGGATCGGTACCTTGCAAAAGTTCTGGGACTGCGTGTGCGCCTGTGGCCCGTGTCCGTGGGATTGCACAGCGTGAATGCAGGCCCCAGGCGCCAACACAAACTTCATGGCAAAACTGGCGATGACCCTTCAGGAGCTAATACTGATTGCAGCAGAGCGAGTACCGAGCGCACAGTTCAGTGATTGACTTCACACACACGAACACACGGAACTCTACCGGTTAGTGGCAATGCACGCAACCCAATGCGCACCTAGAACTCGGCGTCGTCTTGCATTTGCATTCACTAGCAATACTTCACTACCGTGCCTCCCCCTGCGACAACCGCACCAGCTTTGCCGCCACCTTATCCTTATCCTTCAGCACTTGCATCTTCTCCGTCGCCTTGGCCGCCGCGGCCCGGCTGGATCGCCGCTCACCAGCAGGCGCAGCCGCTGCCGCCACCGACGCCGCAGATGTCTGAGACGAAGTGGGCTTCGCAGCAGCGGTGCCGCGGGCCTTGCTGCCCTTCGCGGCTTCCGTCGCCTTGCCGCGCTTGCGCACCACATCCGCCTCCACCGCATCGCCGTCGTCACTGCTGCTGTCGTCTGCGCTGGCCGCATTGGCGTCCCCCTCACCGTCGTCCTCGTCCTCGTCACCGTCGTCCTCGCGGACCGGGCGCAGGTCGTTGCGCCGCGCGCGGCTGCCGGCGGCCGCGGTGGCGGTCTTGGACCTAGGTTGTCAACGGGGATGAACCCTTAGCAACATAGTTTCTAAAGCATTGCAGGCGTCTCGGCTACTATGGACGTTGTGCGATTACCCTGGCAACACGTTTCAGCCAGCAAGCCAGGCCAAGGAACTTCATTCGTACGGTTGTTTTATTATGCTCCGTTGCTGCTACTACCAGTACCCGATTCTAGCACCAGCAGTTCAGCAACCCACCTGGTGCCGCGGGTGGAGCGGCCAGTGGCGGTGCTGGCGGACTTGGCTGCCCGGCTGCCGCTGCCGCCGCCACTGCGGCGCGACGAGCCGGCGGGCTGCTGCGCCTGGTCGCCGCTGCCAGCAGTGGTCAGGTCCCAGGCCTCGTCCGCCTCCACCTCCGCCGCCACCTCGTCCTGGTTGGGCAGCACCGCCAGCCTGGCCAGCAGGGCCTGCAGCGAGCGTGCAACACACGCAGTGCCACTTGTTGTGGGGTTTGCGAACGATAAGAGCAGCATGATTGTTTTTGGGTGATACGGTGGCAGCTCGTCAAGACGAAGGGGGCTGCCTGGGCGCAGGCTCTGCCGCTCACCTCCAGCAGCGGCGCGGCGTCCTCCTCCGTCAGCGCAGTCGACCCCGCCCGCTCCTGCCGCGTGTTCTCCACGTCCTCCACCAGGTCCTGCAAGCGGCGCGGCACACATGTTAAGCGGCTGCGTGGACCCACCCGCCGAGTCGCCGCCGCCGCCTTCGCCGCTAGGGCGCGCCTCCCCCACCACACGCGCCACACTGGGACAAGACCACACGCGCCTCTCCCCAGCCCGCGCTCCGCCGCACACGCACCCTGAGCTTCTTCAGCGCCGCCTCCGTCACCACCTTGTCCGGCCGCAGCTCCGACTCCGCGAACCGCACCGCGCGGCGGCCCAGGAAGCCCAGCGCCGCCAGGTCGTCGCCGCCCGCAGCCGCCAGCACCGGCTCCGGCAGCAGCAGCGCGGGCGCCTGTGCGTGTGGGGTGGGACCGCGGGAGGGAGGGGAGGCGGAGGGGCTTGGCGGTGAAGTAGGATTGGTGACTGGAGTGTGAGGCGCGGTGGTAGTGGCAATGCTTGCTTCACCGTCGCACCGAGTAACGCGTGTCTGTCTCTGGCTGGACCAACTTGCGACTCCTACGCGGAGCTCACCTTGCACAGCTGCTCCGTGTAGGCCTGCGCCGCCTTGTCGCCGTGCGTGTCCAGCGGGCTGCGCCGCACCCGGCTGCTGCCAGATCGCTTGCTGGCGCCGCCACCCTGCGAGGCGTCCGCCTCGCTGCCCGCCGCCGCCGCCTCGTCCCGCTCAATGGCCACCAGCGCCAGCTCCTCCAGCACCATCTTGCCCAGCTGGGCCGCAGCTGCCGCCACCTCCGCCAGCCGCTCCTGCCGCTGCGACCGCTGCTGCTGCTGCCGCGCACCGCCCTCCGGCTGGCTGGCTACGGCCTCGTCCTCCTCGTCCTCATCTGCGTGCACGCAGTGCCACACACAATCTCAGTCGCAACATGCCCGTGACACCGGCCGTTCCCCATTACAATGTATTCCAGCCGCCGCCACGAACAAGACATGCAACGCACCCCTGCAATGCACGTGCCGTCTGAAAACAGCCACCCTCCTCACCCTCCGCATCCTCGGCCTCGTCCACCAGCTGTGCCACCGCCGCCTCAGCCGCCGCCGCGCTGGCCGCCGCCAGGTCCCGCGCCATGGCCTCCATCAGGTCCGGCGCCGCGCACTTGGCGGTGGCGGCGGCGCCCGGCAACGGCGGCAGCGCCATGGCGCAGCGCGCGGCGGGCAGGTACGCCGCCGCCATCAGCTGCCGGTAGGCGGCGCCGCTGGCGTTGGGCTGCGAGGCCAGCTCCTGCAGACGTGGATTGTGTGGGCAGGCAGCTGAGGGCTGGGTGGCAAGTGCCGTTGAGGTACGTCCAGCGGGAGCACCAACAATGTACACGTGGCCCATCTTCCCGGAACACATGGGGTGGGCCAGCAAGTCATTGGCCATGGCTATGCAGCGCTCACCCGCACACTGCCCAGCGCCGCGCGCACGGCCGCCAGCAGCTGCGGCTGCTGCTCCAGCGCGGGGCTCACTCGCGCAAGCTCCAGCCGTGCCAGCAGCAGCTCAGCCAGCTCAGGCTGCAGGTGCGCAGGATAGGCAGAACACGGGTCCAGTCGGAGGGCGCAGGCATCATGCACACGCTCCCAATAATACGCGGTGTGGAGGCCGCGTCCTCGGCAAGGCACTAGCCAGACGCAGCAGGTGCTCATGCCCACAGCTCCCCTTCGCCCCCGCGCCAGCCCGCCGTCTCACCGCCATGGCGCTGAACGCGGCGAGGCGGGCCGGGCGCTGGCGGCTGTAGGCGGCCAGGCGGCGCTGGCTGCCCCACTGCGTCACCAGCCGCGCGCAGCCCAGCAGCGCGTCCGCCGCCGGGCCGGCCGCCTCCGCGTAGCCGTCATAGCCCTGCACGCGGCACGAGTCAGTGGGGAGGGCAATGAGAGGGCATCAACAGGAATGAGAGGGCAGCACGACAACAATGCTTGCGGAGAAGAGTCGCGCAGTGCCGCTTGTGGATTGCGATGCACAGGGCTCAATGCGTCAGGGTGCAGGAGATGCAAGCAAGTCAACATGCCGGCGCACCTGCAGCTTGCGCACTAGCCCCTCTGTGAGCTGCAGCAGTAGCTGCACCACACCCACTGCCGACGGGGGCGGCGCCTCTGCCGGCTCTGCTCCCTCCTCCGCAGCAGCGCCGCCCTCGGCCCCGTCCACTGCCATCATGCCCACAGCCGCCATGCGCTCCGTCACCGCCGCCACCTGCGCCGTGCCCGCTGCCGCCGCCACCGCCCGCCGCAGCACGCCTGTCGTCGCCGGCTCGCCCCACAGCAGCGACAGGTCTACCAGGCCCTGCACAGCAGCGCGGCGCGGCAGCTGCTGCAACTCCGCCTCCTCGCGGTTCAGGCCCGCTGAGGCTGCGCCGCTGCTGCCACGGCTGTCGCGGCAGCCCGGCAGGGGCAGCAGCGGCGCCACGACCGACAGGGCCGCGGGCAGCGCGCGCTCCAGGCCGCCCTCGCGCAGCGCCAGCGCGACGTTGCAGCGCACGGCGGCCGCCCTGTGTGCGTGTCGGCAAGGGGCATCCCAGGGATGTGGACATAGGCAATGACGTACCAACCTCATGGCTGCTAGTTGGGCTGAGTAGCCACCGGCGGACGCCACAACCACAACACGGCTTTGCGTCGGCCCCTGCTTTTCGCCTCTACCACCACCACTATCTACATCAAAAGCTCACCGCACTGCCGGCGAGGCGTGGCCGGCGGCGTGCCCCGCCAGCCTCCGCACCGCCTGCTCCAGGCTGATGCGCGGCTCTGACGCGTCCTCATCACCCGCCTCGCCATCGTCAGCACCTGCAGCCTGGTCGACACCAGCCGCCGTGTCGCCGCCCGCATCGGTGGCTTGGATGCCGGGCGGCAGCGGCGCGGAGGCGCTGGGCGGCACGCCGGCGCCGGCACGGGCCATGAGCAGGCGCAGGTAGCCCAGCACTTGTAGCACGGCACCCTCAGGAGCTGTGGCAGGCGGGGGTTGCAAGGATGAGCAAAAGCGAAAGAACGGGAGGCGGGGAAATGTGGGATGGGTCACACAGGGCCGAACCACAGGAACCCTTGATTTAGTGCCCCTTCATCACCCACGCCTCATCAGCTGCCGCCGTGGTCGCAGCCTCTCACCCGTGTCCGCCGTCTGCGCGCTCACGCCCAGCTGCTCCGCCAGGGACAACACCAGCGGCAGGCAGCTCTCCACCAGTGCGCCGCCGGCGGCGGCGCCGCCCAGCACCGCCACCGCCAGCGTCAGCACAGCGTCCTCCCACTGGCCACCGCCGCCGCAGCCCAGCGGCGGCAGGCGGCCGACGTTGGGACCAGTTCGGCCAGGTGTGTCCTCCCTGCGCACATGTACCGTACGCAACGCGCACGTGTTCAACCGCGCATCCTCATGTGTGCTTTCGCCTTTATCGCGCCATTTGGTTGCAGCAATCGGCAGGTAGTTTACATCGTCTGTTCATGCCCCCGCACTCACGTCACGATCAGCGCCGGCGCCGCAATCAGCTGCTGCAGCACCTCCAGCGCCACCGCCCGGCTGGCGGCGTCCACCCAGTTGAAGGAGGGCAGCGCCGACAGCCGCAGCAGCACAGCCGCAACGTACCGGTGGGCAGGGCCTGTGCGAACCGCGAGATGACCCTCTGAGCACACGGCGCTGTTCTGCACGAACTTTGTATTCACACCATACATCCACCCGCCTATAGCTTCCGCGCACCACGCACCCACCGGCCTGGGTGGCGCGCAGACATAGCTGGGCCATGTCAGCGGCGGAGGGCAAGAAGGCGTCCAAAACCTGCGGCATTCCGGCAAGTGCACGGACGGTGGGCACCCTCATGCTGATGCGACCGAATCAAGATGTCGGGTACTGGAATGAGCTAGTTCAAGTACCCGACCCGTGCCCGGCCACTGGGCAAACCCTTCAGCGCCCGCGCCAAGCACCCACCGCCTCCGCCTGTGCGCCGGCGCTGGCCTCGGCCTGCGCCGCACTGGCCGCCATGCGGGTGGCCGCCGCCTGGCCGCTGCTGCGCACCAGCTGGTCCACCTGCCGGCACGCGTACAGCCACACGTACGCCCGGGCCGGGGCCACAGCCGCCAGCCCAGCCGCAGCAGCCGCCGGGGCTGCGGCGGCCAGGGCGCGCGGGCTGGCGCCGGGGTCGGGGGAGTCGGCTGCGGCCTGCAGCCACGCCTGCGGCTGCCAGTGCTGCAGCTGCGCCAGCTGGTCCAGCACCAGGTCGCACAGCTCTGCGCCGGCAGCGATTAGACAAACTCGTCACAGCGTGTATGGCCTACGCTGGTCGGGTGTTGTGCACGGGGTATGCTTATGAACACCGTGACGCCCAATCCTGCACCGCCACCCTTCCGCCCTGGCCCAAGTCCCTCGAGCTGCCCCTGACCCATCCGGCTTGCCGTGCCTCCCGAAGCGCCAACCCCGCATCCTCAATACGCACCTGGGCTCTCCTGCGGCCCCAGCGCCGCCACCAGCCTGGCCAAGTCGCCGGCCGCGTCCTCCACGAACCACTTGCCCAGCAGCTCCTGTGCCGCCTTGCGCACCTCCGGCCGGCCCTCCTGCAGCCCGCTCCACAGGAGCTCCCGGCGCTGCTGCGGGCTGCGCTTGCCCAGGGGCGCGGGGAAAGGCGTAGTCCACAGCAGAGCCAGGACGTTGAGCCCCAGAACGCATGTGCCGCAATTCTAGACCACCACTTCGCCCTAGCTGGTACCGCACGAACGGCCACTTCTCCGAACCCTTCCTCCCAAGGCCGGTCGCCCCCGCAACGCACCTCGCGGCAACGCGCCCGGTGGCCTGCCCCTCCTCCGCCACCAGTGCCAGGTCCTGCCGCAGCCGCAGGTACAGCTGCTGCCCCACCAGCGCCGTGTCATCGCCGCAGCCGCGCTCCAACAGCAGGGGCAGGCTGCTGCTGTCGAGCGGCAGGCGGGATACGATGGCGGCACGGACTTCCTGCGGATGCGTGGGGGAGGTGGGCGGAGGGTATGCGTCGGCGAGGTCCATCATGCAGATCCGGGAAGGGGATGCGGGGGTGCGGCAGCTGTCTACTGTGTTTCAAGTGTGGTCTTAGGGTGCGGCAGCTGTGTTCCGCGGGGCGAGAGCATGCACGTCGGCCATCAAAGCCGCGTTGACACACCTTGTTTGCCTCGCACTGCAGCAGGCCCATGATGGCCTTGAAGGGTGCATGCTCGGCCACGGGTACCGCCTCCTGTAGGTTCGTGCAGTTCAGGGTATGGCCTGGCGAGAATGTTTGCAGCATAGCCCCACCCCACCCAGCGCCCATTCACAGAATCCAGGCGCTTCGCTGCCGCAGCACTGCCGCATCCAGTTGGTCTCCTAAGAGCATCAGGTGGCCCTGGCGTCCTTGCACGCTTCGCGCTGACCCCTCGTGTAAGCTCGCAGCGCCTGGCTCCGTACCTGAGTAGCCACCAGCTTGCACAGGGCCACCGCCGCCAGCTCCCGGACTTTGGCGTCCTTATCGTTCAGATGCTCTTGCAGGTGATTCACCGCGGCCTTCGCGGAATCCTCATGCAGCTCAACATCACCCGGCAGGCCACGGAGGATGGCAAGGATCAGCTCCATGCAGCGGGCAC
Organism: Chlamydomonas incerta; assembly: GCA_016834605.1. Classification (NCBI taxonomy): domain Eukaryota; kingdom Viridiplantae; phylum Chlorophyta; class Chlorophyceae; order Chlamydomonadales; family Chlamydomonadaceae; genus Chlamydomonas; species Chlamydomonas incerta. The sequence continues at coordinate 701,254 of JAEHOC010000049.1, read as the reverse complement.
GGTTGTGGGCAGCCGGGAAGCGCAGGCTGCCGGCCAACCTCTGCAGCAGCTGGCTGACCACCTCCTCTGCCCTGTACGCGACTTCCGCAGGCGCTCGCGGCATCTCCGCGACGACATGGCGCAGGAATTTTGGCAGTAAGGTGACAATGTCGCTGCCGTCGAGGGGCTGCGGGCAGGCATGGCCATTCAGAGCTATTGTTTATGCAAGTAAGCCATTGTGCGAATTGGCAGTCCTTACGTTCTCAAATGCCACGAAAGCCAGGAAGAGCTTCTCCAGCTGTCGCGCTGCTGTTGGTGCTTGGCGAATTCCTTCCCATACTTGCGAGACATCACTCCTACCAAACTCAGAGGTATGTTGAAGGCGCTCAAAGACTCTCTGCACTTTGTCCGCCATTTTTCGTCGCGGACCAGCGATTAAGACGACTTTTTTCTCACGTCATACCAATACAGGAATACTATTTAGAGCAGACGGACGGCAAAATCCTATGCGTGGCGACTGGACAGCTTTGGATCCTGAGCTGTGATGCGAGGGCTGTGGCGGTCAGGCGGCAGGCACGCCCTGGCACGACGACGACGGCACAACAGGAGAAACCAACTAGAGCGCTCCGTACCTGTCTCAACTCTCCACGCGGTATCAGCGCTAGTGCGCTACCGACTTTACCGGTGCAATCCGTGTAAAGCGCTGCAGGCTTGCACAGCACCCCTGACAGCGCCTCAACGTGAGCGCTGGCGCTGAGGGCACTTACGGGTGCCCCTTGCTCGGTTCCTCCCAGTCTTGATACTACGTGTGGGGTTGCTATAATTGTATACCATACCGACACCGCAAGGTCGAATTACATGTCATTCTTCCATGCACTTTTGATTGCGCACGACTCAATATGTTATTCCCCCCCGCCCACCACCACCACCTACCCACGGCATTATCGGCGTGTCTTCTCTATCACACAAGCTTATTTTGCAAGGCGGCGTCTACCAACGGATCGCGCGATGGCCGGGCGGGAATGTGGGTGAGTGTGCTCCAAGTCCTCACCCGGCCACTGCCACGATCCATTTCCGGAGGAGCCCGATACGGTATGTCCCCAGCACCCTGCCGTCCGTTCAGCCACCTTGCAAAGCCATCTTCTTTTGGCCGCCGCCGCGACCTGCGGAGCCGGACACACGAAGTACTCCATGCACCGACCCGTGCACCAACGCCTCTCTCAACACGGCGTTCGCTACTACCCTAGTCAAGTCGCTCATGCTTTCCAAACCTGCCTGCCCTGAGCTATGACATAAGAATACCACGAGCCCAAGGAATACGCACACACACATAACACGGGCAAGGCACCCGTCCATGCACCCGAATAGCGGGCTTCGGCGGAGGTTTCCATTGCACTCCGAAGCAAGGCTTTGCCACCGCTGCTAGCTGCAGCTGGCTGCCCCGCCGGGGGCCGCACGGATTACGGACAACCAAAGAACGTGCGAAATAGCCGCACATACATCCATAGCCTCTCCATAACTGCTCAAGCATGCACGCAGGCGCGAACCTTGACATTGCCGCTGCCGGCGCCCGATGCCGGCATGGACGCACTTCGGTTGCAGCCACCACGCCATGCTGACGTCCTTATCCACGTCAGCCACACACTCGCTGCTGACTCAGTCTGGTCACGGTCCGCCAGCGCCGGCCGACGTCCACTCGCGCATCACTCCCAGCCTGGCCGCAGACGCTCTGCCCTTGCCTCCCGCTCTCGCCTGCTCAGCAGCCCCGCATCCCTGCGGCCGCCTTACTGCTGGGCCTCCCACACGGCGAACTGGAAGCCGCTGACAGCGGACTTCAGCTCCTTTCCGTTGACCTTGATGCCGCTGTGGTTCGGCGACCAGTCACCGGGGCCCAGCTTCACGGCCACCTTGTCGTCGATGAGCGCCGCGTACACGTCCGCCGCCGACTTCTTCACCACCACCTTCGACCTGTGATTTATTGTGGTGTAATTGCATGTGTTATAAGGTGGCGCGGTAGAACAGACAAGTGCATGTTGCAGTGTTGGGTGCCATGTGTCTAAGGGGCACGACTCCATGCGGCAATCGAGTACCAGCGTTGCGCAAAAAGATCAGCCTCTGGGCACACAAATAGCCTAGCCTCTCCAGCGCACCTGGCGTTGAGACCGTTCTTCCGGCGGACCTTCAGCAGGTCCAGGATGATCTTCCGCAGGTTGTTCTCCTCCTGGACATGTGAATAGTTCCGGGGCCAGGTATCAGCACAAGCAATGATTGGAAGGTGAGCATGTAAGACGCGGTGTAACGCCGGCGAGAAGTCCGGTAACGCTTCAATTTAAGCATCGGTGCAGCCAGCACCACGCACAGCATCCCAGCTTGCACCATGCGTAGCACACCACGGCCCGCGCACCTGGTAGAAGTGGTCGTAGAAGACGCAGGGCGTGCCGGGGTGCGTCAGGATGTAGGCGTAGCCCTCGGGCAGGTTGCGGCTGGGGAACGGCCAGTGGTTGAGCGTGGACCCGGTGTCGTGGTTGTCAATGAAGGTGATGGCGCGGCTGGGCCACATGCCCATCACGCCCGGCGGGCGGCCCTGTGCGTTGCGGGCGGTGGGTTGCGTGGCGAAGATGTGAGGCGGTGTGCAGGTGCGGATGTATGGCGGCTGACGCAGCAACACCGCGTCATGACCCGTTTCGTCCTTGCCAACGCCAGCCTCCTCTGTGTGCCTGAACATATCGAGGTCCGCCCGCCATGACCGGCGGTGTACTGCAGTCCGGCACTCGAAGGCATCCCGACTCAAGTGTAAACCCGCAACATGCCCCCATCACCGTCGCACCCACCTGCGAGTCCACCAGGCGCCAGTACTCGCGGCGGCCCACCGCCTCCTGCAAGATGCCCTTGGTGGTGAAGTCAAAGGCGGCGCTGGTGCCGCCCGTCGAGTCGCACCAGTTCACGGTGCGCTGGCGGTGCGCGTCCTGAAGGTTTTACAACAGCGAGGGGCCCGGCGTGAAGCCACGATTGAGCTGATGCGTATGCACGAGGTCATGCGTGACGCAGCGGAGTCAGCACACTCATTTGCTCCAGCGATACTCCACATAAAGCCCCCCTCAGCATCGGCCGGCGGCTGGCCGGTGGCCGCAAGCTTTGCAAGCGCGTGCGACGCTTGCAGCCTGCCTCTTGCCCCTTTGCATTCCCTGCTTCCCCACCTGGTTGTAGTTCAGCACGCCGTCCGTGTACTCGCAGCTGTCCCAGTACTCGCCGAACGCCATGGCGGGCACGGTCTCGTCAATGTACTGCTTGCAGTACGAGCCCAGGTAGCCGCGCACAAAGTCGAAGCGCCAGCCATCGAAGCCGATCGAGTTGCGCAGGTACTTCATCCAGTTGCCGATGTCCTGTGTTCGTGTTGGTTTGTAGTGCAAAAGGGACTTGTTTTAGTGAGTCCCGAGCCGGATCAAAGCCCTCGTGCTATCCATTCCCCCGACACTCTCGGTCAACGTCATCTGCATGTGTTTCCATTAGCCCAGCCACCCCAGCCGCTGCAAAACTCTCCCGCCGCACACGCGGAAACCCCTCCGCCTCGCCGGTGCTCACGTTGCGGATGCGCTCCTGCGAGTGGTCGATGTTGGGCGCCGCCGCGTAGTCGTCGCCCTGCTTCGGGTTGCCGCGGCCGCCAAAGGACGGGTTGTTGGAGCAGATGGCGGACGAGTCCCAGGCCAGGCGGCCGCCGAACTTGTTCCACTTGCCGTCGCTGCCCTGGCTGTTTGCGCAGCTGCGAGGGAGCAAGCGAGCGACAGAGGCATAGGCGCGTCAGTTCTCTCCGTGACGGGTCCACAGGGGGCCCCAGGTAGGCTATTCTGCGCCGGGCCACACCTACCGGTGGTTGATCACGATGTCCGCGATGACCTTGATGTTGTTCTGGTGGAAGGCGGTGATGAGCTCGCGCAGCTCGCCCTCGGTGCCGTACGCGCTGTCCAGCGAGTACAGGTCGCGGGGCAGGTAGCCCTGGCGGAGCGCACACACCCCGGGTGCACACGGATGCGTACGTTAGCGCTCTGTCAGGATTGGTGGTAGGACTCCACCTCAAACCTAAGCTGTGTGTGTAGCTTCTAAGTGGCGGAGTACGAACGCGTTCTACCCAGACAACCATCGGCGCGTCACCGTGTACTGTACTCCCAAAGGCGGCTTCTAAAATGGTCGCTGCCCGCATGCTGCTGATCACTGCCAGCCTTCGCCGACGGCCCCGCGGCGCTGGCTGAGCACGTGCTACCCTAGAAGGCCCGGGCCATTTGCCAATGGATCTCCCGGTGCCACCCGGGTGCCAGCGCCCTCGGACCCGAGCCCCCCTTCCATCGTCGCCCTCCGGGCCGCGCCGCACCTGCGGGCTGACACTGTCCGAGGGCGGCGGCATCCACACGGCCGTGAAGCCGGCATCGCTGATGTCCTTCACGCGGCCCTGCAGCTGCTTGTACAGCTTCTGGCGGTGCGACTCCCAGTTGAAGGCCTGCGCAACGCGAGGGGCGCACGGCAGCGGTGAATGGCTTATGGCGTCTACTGTCCCCTGTCTCCTACAACACCCTGGTCGACTATGGCTTTCCAGGCGCATAGCTGCGCCCAAGCCATGTCATCGTAATTGCCCTGCGCCCAAATCGTTCCATGCTCTCCACACCAAGATGTCTTGCACGGAGTGAAGCCAGCAGCTTCTTCACACCTGCTACCCTACGTCAACCCTGTCTCCCGAGTCCGACTGTCCACTCGCAGCCTGCCCGGCCTCCACCCACCTGCAGCAGGATCTCGCTGCCGCTACCGCTGCCCGCGCCCGCCGCGGCGCGCATCGGCGTGGGCGGCTTGAGCGTCTCCAGCAGCTTCTCCGTGGGGCTCTTGGGCTTCTCCGGCTCAGTGGCCAGGTTGCGGCGGGCGGCCAGCACGGCCTACAACAGGGAACGAGCCAGAAGAGGTCGGTATGATGGTGGTGCAGACCGGCAGATGCTTTGCACAGGCGGTACATCTTTCGTTTTAGCCTTGATTAAACCCATGCCCGGGCCGTGTGAATGGCCCCGCTTTCGCTTTCCCACGTAGCCTTGTCCTCCCCGCCTGCCTCCCACCCCGGCCGCAGCGCCGCATCAAACCGGCGCACCTGCATGGCCGCCATCTTGCGCTCCAGGCCGGCGGCTGCCTCGGTGCGGTTGGCCTCCTTGGTCTGAAGGGTGCGCGCGTCCGCGTTGCTGGCGCTACAGGGTGAGATCCAGGGCAAGGCAAATCAGGAAGGCAGCATTAGTAGTCCGAACTTCCAAATCTCCAACCTACAGCGCAACCACCACCAGCGCAGAAACCGCAATCCTCAGCTTCCACCCCAGCCCTTGCACCCTTCTCACCGCATGCGGATGATGTCCCGCTCCGTCGCCACCAGCTCCGCCGCCGCCTGCGTCATCTCCGCCGCCGCCAGCTCCAGCGCATCCACGTCGTTCTGCGTCGACTGGCTGCGCAGCGGCTTCAAGCGCTCCACCTCCGCGGCGGCCACGATGCCGTAGATGGCGGGCATGGAGGAGCGGCTGGTGGTGGCGGTCACCGACAGGATGTGCGTGCGCACAGAGGGAAACTGCTCCTCGGGCACCTGTTCGGGTTTGGGCGACACGGCGAGAGGATGCATCCGGGTCAGATCCGGGGCTGGTCCAGGCGTCGCACGCAGAAGTATCGGGCGCAGCCAAGCTCCACAGGGGCGAAGGGGAGAGGGGCTGGGCGCATGCCGCCAGGGCTAGGGTCGCTTGTCCTGACAACCAGTGATCATACAAGCCGCACAACCTAGAAGCCTGCCGTTGCATTGCATGTGTCCAGCCGCCTCACAATTCAGGCCCAGACGAAAGCAATCATGTTCCATCAACATGCCAGCCACCCCCACGGCCACACCCCACCCAACCGCCCGCACCTTCTTGCCATCCGCGGTCTGCACACGGAACACGTCCAGGACGCGGCCGTCGTCGCTAGTGATGGAGGCAGAGATGACGGTCAGGCCGGCGCTGGAGAAGCCGCCGGTCAGGCTCATCAGCAGGTGCGCCTTGTCCTTGCCCTCCACCGTCACAACGGTGCACTCATCATCGCTGTTGTTGTCGAACATGATGTCGAGGCTGTCGCTGCCGTCCATTGAAGACATGGGCGAGCTGGACATATCCACGGAAGAGACCTGGCCGTGTACCATGTAGCAGGGGTGGGGTGTGGGGTGTTGGCAGGCAGCGGATGAACTACCATACTGGGGGGGTGTCCAAAACCCCAGTCTGCCCGTCACCGGTCCAGACTGGCTAGGGCTCCTGGCTCGACACCCCGCACGTAACGTACCACGAGCCGCCCGCCACGACCAGCGGATGCCCCGCCTGGCCGCACAGCAACCACTGGCTGGCACACCCGGCTGCCGACAACGCAGCGTCTCTGCAGTCGGGGGACTTGCGCAAGAGGCACGGTCGGAGGCGGCAGGGACTGGGGACGGCCGAGCTGCATGCGTGGAGAGGTCCTGGAGAGAAGCGACCTGTCCATCTTATCCCGACGTTTCTGCGCGCTCCAGAGGGCGCGCGCTCTCCAGGGGCGAGGTCAAGGCCTGCACCGATGGATTCCGAGATGCCCGCGACAGGGCGAAATGCGTCAATTGAGCAGTCAGCGTTGATAGGAAGATGCATTTGCACCGACATGTGCAAGAATGTCGAGCAATTCACGCAGGATTCGCGCCAACGTGACCTCTGAGATGGAGGAAATCGAGCTGTTGTGAAGGCGCTAGAGGTGATCCGGCTCGCTGGCATTGTAAGAAAGCCAGTGATCCGAGTGCATTCATAACCGGGCAACGCTCGGCGTGACTCCGATTGCCCCCGTCCCGGAAAGGGCCGCCGGCTAGAGCCCTTTGAACGCTGCTTTGCATGCCCCACCTGGCTAGCAACAGCCCCCTCGCCTTCTTCCAGGCACTGTGTGAGTGAGAAGCTGCTGTGCACCCTAGAAGCGGTGCGGGAAAGGTCGGATTGGCGGTGCGAGAGCCAATGCGAGTATGTTGGCTCTCCCCGAGTGTGTGTAGGTCTGCCTACCTATCGACCACACAGTATATCAGGTTGGATAGCGCACAGAGCCCTGTAAACGCGGCCGGCGAACGTCAATGCATGCGTGCATGTCATGCAGCGCAACTTGAATCCTTTCCCCTCCCAAAATTCGGGGAGCTGGAGGGATTCTGTAGTTATCGGTATGCGCTCCCTATCCATTTATTCGCTAGGACCGCACGATAACCCGTCCAAAGATGTCGTTGACTTTGGACTCCGTCTTGCCGCTCCGTAAGCGTCAGGGACGCGGTCATAGACGAGCGTTTTGGGGAGGCAGGATAGTACGTAGGGCCGGCAGGAAAGCCCCGGGGGACAGGGAGCGCCGTCCGAACTCGCGCAGGATAGGAACCCCAGGTCCCAGCGCAACATCCCTGAGGACATTACCCTCCCGCCCCCGAAAGCTCCGGACCAGATGCCATGAAGCACGGCACGTAGCGTGGGGAGTGTTGGTTGCAGGCTGGGGCTGGCAGCTCGGTCGGCTTTCAGGGCTACCGTAACAGGTATGTCCATCCCCACGACCATCCCCAGCGGCTCCGACCGCATAATTTTCTTTCTGGGACTCCACAAGCTTCGAGAATGGCTCGTTGCGTGTTCCTTGGTGTACACTGAACTTGCGCCAACCGCGCTGCAAACGAATCCGCGCTTGCGCTGTGGGGTCTGGCCGTCTGGGGCAGCGTCCGTGGCGGCGTAAGGGGTTGTTGGCAGCACGCGCAGACGAGAAGGCCGATGTGGCTGTAAACAGAGTACATCATAACCTCACTAGTCACAGTCACAACACCAGCTCCAATCACCTTCATCCTCCAGCTCCTGCACCCTTATCAGTCGTGTGCTGCAGACACTCGCTTTGCTGTCCACCTGGCTGCGGCTCTGGCACAGGCCCTCAGTTCCACGTCACGTACTCACACATTTCACCTACAAAATGCTAACGCTAGCCACTTCCATGGTACAGCACTACAGCTCACTGTTGGCACCAATGGCATGAGCAGCGATGCCGCAAACTACCGTATAACGCCTGTTCCCATGACCTTTCGCAGCGGCATTCACCTCCTGTGTGCCTAGGCTCATTCTCAGATACTACGGAGGCCATTATACTGTGCTCAACACTGTTTCCTTTCATCACTGCGCCACATGCCTAGTCCTGCCCCAGCCCGTGGCCCCAGCCTACCCCCAAACCTGCCTGCCCCAAACTTGTGTGGCCCCAAACCTGTCCAAGCCTGTCTCCTAAGCAGCTGCTATGCTGTGGCGATTGAGCGCCAATGCAGCCGCCGACGCATGTGCCGCCACCCACGGCACCGCCTCCTGCACCAGCGCCGTCCACAGCTCGGGCAGGTGCCGCGCGCACCGCGCCGCCACCTCCATCTGGCTGGGGCCCAGCGGCCGCGTCAGCAGGCGGGCAGCCGCGTCGTCATCCACACCAGTCGCCCCCAGAGCCGCCTGCGCATCCTCCTGCAGCGCCGCGAAGTGGCGGGCCGTCAGCGCCGCCAGCAGCTGCGGCCGGTCCGCCCACAGCCCGGTGCTCGCCAGCGCGTCGCGCAGGCGGGCCACGTGCGTGTGCAGGCCGCGCAGCCCCCCGACGCCGCTGTCCGGCCCCGCCACCTGCGGCGCCTGAAGCTGTGGCGTGTGCTGCAGACCCAGCATCGCCTCGACACTCGCCAGGACAATGCGGCTGTCCTGCACACCCTGGCTGCAAGTTGCCCCAGTCCCACCGCCGCTGCTAGCTGCAATCGCTGCCTCCAGACACGCCAGCGCGGCGCCCCCGCCGTGCACTACCTTGGCCACCGACGGCGCTTCCAGCAGCGGCTGCAGGCTGCACAGCAGCGCCGCCGCAGCGATATCGCCGTCCGCGCCGCCTCCGTAAGCCGCGGCCGCCGCCAGGGGATCGATCAGGTACACCGCAGCCGGCCACTGCACCAGCTGTCCACCCACATCTTCCAACTGCATCAGCGCCGGCGGCGCGTACACGCTGACCAGCGCCGGCTTGCCGTCGTGCGCCTGCACCGCTAGGCCAAGGCTAGACCCGCACCCACAGTGCTGCAGCATCGCGGTGAGCGTGTCGCTGTACGGGTCCGCCACCACGCACACGTCCGCCCCCGGTAGCCCTGCAGCCGCCGGGTCCTGAGGCAGCCCTGCAGCCGCCGGGTCCTGTGGCGAGGCCGGTGGATGGCTGCCGCCAGCACCCGCCACGAGAAGCTCCCCCGCAGCAACTGGGTAGGAGTCGCCATGACTGTACGCCACGGCCCGTGGTGCGGGCTCGTACTCGAAGCCTTCAGTCGCATCGTTGTCGTCTCCTAGCAGCGCCCGCACGTCCACTGCACCCCGGCCGCTTGAGGAGCCTGCCCCACTTGGTGCTGCTGCTGGCCTTGGCGCTGCAGCTCGGGGCCGTGCCAGCCGCTCTGGTGCCGCCGGTGCTGCTGCCCCCACAATCGGTGTAGCCGCGAACGACGCGCTGGCTGCCCCTGCACTCGGCGCCGCCGCGGCAGCCGCATGTGGCCTTGCTGCCGGCGCTGCCTTCGCCGCATCCTCCGCTGCAGCGGCCCTGGACGCCGCAGCCGCCTTCAGCGCCCCGGCTGCCAACCTTGCAGCACCGCGAGCGCCGGGAGAGGTTGCTCCCGGCGACCGACTCGACGCGCCCCCATCTGACCCAGCTCCGCTGCCTTGCGCCGCCGCGGGACTTTCTGGTCCCGCAGGCGGCATCACTGTGACCGTCCTCCGCATTGGCTGCGCTGGCGCGGTTAACGCCGGCGCCGGTGGGCCGGCAGCTGCTTGGCTGCGCGGCGCAGCCGCTGTGACAGTGGGGGTCACCGCGGCCCCGCCGTGGGTGACCTCACCTCCGCCTGTTGCGGCGGGCCTGCCACCAGCGGGCCTGCCAGCGCCGGCGCCATACAACGCTGCCACAGGCACCACTATGCTGGAGCCGCTGCTGCTTCCGGTTTTGGCGGCGCTGCCGGGCTTGCCGTCCCGGCCGTACAGTGCTGCTGCGGGAATGACGATTGTGCTCTTGCCAATGCTGGAGCCAGCGCCGCCCGGCCTGGTTTCAGACCGGCCCTGCAGTGCTGCTACCGACACCACGAGCGTGCGAGGAGTCGGCGCTGGACCGGCCGCATACCTGTTCGCGGGGGCAGCCTGCTTTGGCACGCTACTTGCCACTGGAGCCGGTGTCGGCTTTGCTGTTGGTTTTCCCGTAAGTGGCACGCCCGCCGAAGGCTGTGCAGGCACAGGCGCAGGCGGCACTGATCTCAGCGCCTTCAGCGGGACGACGAGAGTCCGGGGATGGGAGGACGCCGAAGCGGGAGTGTCCGAGGCCATCCAGTCAGTCGATCCAGTCAGCCGATGCGATCAGCGATCGGCTTTGTGAACTGGGCGCCGCCTCTGGCTGTATTACGGTTTGCTGCCAGGCTGGCCGGCGACGAACGGCGCTCGAAATCGACCTGCCCGCGCCCGCCCTGACGCCTCCACGTGGCAACAACAATTAAGGCCTAGACTAACACATGTGCGATGTGTAGCATATGTGTAATGAGCGTCGGCGATTAGTGCCAGGAGAAACCAGTCTTGTTTTTTTCCAAAAGACGCGCCGTGCTGTTGTGCTGATGTAATGAACTAGTGTTTAGCAATTGATAAATGAGTTTTGTACGCGGTTGTGCGCTTTGCTGCATGTCCGCCCTCAATTGATCTGGCGGTGCGGGCCCGAGCGGGCGGGCGGGGTCTGCGGCACCACGGGCACAAAGCTGGAACGGCCATTTGGATTATCACATTATGAAAGTTTTTGACGACGGCGCCTATAGGTTGGGGAGGGGTATGCACAGTATGGCACGGGGCACGGTGCGTGTCGGTTCCGTGCGCGGGGCCGCGTTCAGAAGCGTGCACTTCCAGGTAAGCTCTGCTATATGAATGCGACATTACAAAGAAGGGACAGTCCGACCAAGCTATATGCTACTGCCGCATCCGGCGGTCCCCTGAAAGATGCGAGCCACGGTCGGTTCGCACACCTACAATGGACAGCATGTTTGTACAACTGAGTGCAACATCGAACACACTGAGCTTCGAGGTAACACAAGCCGGAGCTACATGCCTGCTTCAGCTTGCTCGCAGCTTGCTGACCGTCTTCCGCGCTCCTGTATCTGCTAGCCATATCCCGACTCCATGCACACTCGCATTCTAGCGCATCCGCAGTAAGATGCCCTGACTACGAAAGCGGTCTCAAAAGCGGGGACAATGCTGCACCAACCGTGCCACGCTTTACCAAACATCTTCAACTGTTTGTTGCCTGTAGTGATCGTGCCCCAAAGTGCGCGAGGGCATCGTAGCCCGCATGTCAACTCTCGTCCCTTGCCCTGGTCCTACCATCGTAGCCCGGTGTCGTAGCCCCTGCACATGACCCTTTCCTTAGATTCTCCGTCGGGTCCTGTATCCCAATGATGTGTTATCATACGGCCTCGACAGAACTGCACCCAGCGCCGCCCACAGCTCTGGCAGGTGCCGCGCGCACCGCGCCGCCACCTCCATCTGGCTGGTGCCCAGCGGCCGCGTCAGCAGGTCTCGCCCCAGCTCAACCGCCCAGCACAGGGCAGCGCCCCAAACCGCAGGTGTCTGTGCCAGTGGCACGGTCTCGTCCTAGCCCGAAGGCCCACTGCAGGGCAGAGCCCAAATGTCCGCACAGCTGCTTGTCCGGAGACGTGTTTGGGGTCGCGAGACGCCCAAGTCCCGGCCAAACAATTTGTAAGCGCTGCACCATAACGAACACGCCTAGTGTGTGCCCCATGGTGCCTCCACCACTGATCTCGCCGCAACCGCCTGTTGCTGCCGATACCCAACCATGGCAGCCGCCGACGCATGCGCCGCCACCCACGGCACCGCCTCCTGCACCAGCGCCGTCCACAGCTCGGGCAGGTGCCGCGCGCACCGCGCCGCCACCTCCATCTGGCTGGGGCCCAGCGGTCGCGTCAGCAGGCGGGCAGCGGCGTCGTCATCCACCCGAGTCGCCCCAAGAGCCGCCTGCGCATCCTCCCGCAGCGCCGCGAAGTGGCGGGCTGTCAGCGCCGCCAGCAGCTGCGGCCGGTCCGCCCACAGCCCGGTGCTCGCCAGCGCGTCACGCAGGCGGGCCACGTGCGTGTGCAGGCCGCGCAGCCACCCAATGCCGCTGTCCGGCCCCGCCGGCTGCGACGCCTGAAGCTGTGGCGTGTGCTGCAGACCCAGCATCGCCTCGACACTCGCCAGGACCAAGCTGGTGTCGAGCACCGGGTAAGCCAGAGCGGCCGTAGCTTCACGGCCACTGTTCATGTTGATGACCGCTTCTAAGCAGGCTAGCGCGTTTCCTCCCGCACCGACACCGCCGTGCACCACCTTGGCCACCGACGGCGCTTCCAGCAGCGGCTGCAGGCTGCACAACAGCGCCGCCGCAGCCGCGTCGCCGTCCGCGCCGCCGCCGTAAGCCGCGGCCGCCGCCAGGGGATCGATCAGGTACACCGCGGCCGGCCACTGCACCATGCCTTCTTCTGCCCCATCCATCTGCATCAGCGCTGGCGGCGCGTACAGGCTGACTAGCGCCGGCCTGCCGCCGTGCGCCTGCACCGCAAGCCCGATGCGCGTGCAGCAGCCGCAGTGCTGCAGCATGGCAATGAGCTGTTCGCCGTACGGGTCAGCCACCACGCACACGCCCGCGTCCGGCAGCGGCTGAGTAAAATCGCCGCTATTTCCGGAGGCGCCCGCAGCCGCCGCCGCCACCTCTAGGGAGGTGGACGGCGCCGCTGCCACCAGCGCCGGCAGGGCTCCTGGTGGGTCCGGCGGCCATGCGGGCGCCTCCGGGCCCAGCTCCACCGGCGCCACCTGGAACCCGCCGCCCGAGACCCTCCAATGCTCCTCCGTCCCTGCGCCTGCCGCGCCGCCTGCCGCTGCGCCGCCGCTGCCGCCACCGCCACCAACGCTGCTCTGGCCACGCGCCTCCAGCAGCGCCGCCGCCGCCGCCTGCAGCGCCTGCTCGCACAGCTGCACCACCGGGTCGCTGTCGCCCGGCGAGTCGTGAGCCAGCAGGAACACGCCGCGGCTGTCGCCTGACGCCAGGAGATCTTTGAGCTTGGGGAATTTGTGCGCGGGGTTCCGCCACAGCGCTGCCTGGCTGCGGACCAGGAAGTGCCCAATGTGCGATAGCTTGGCGCGGACCGGCCCCAGGGCCCGGGCGTAGGGGCTGCCGGCAAGCCACTCCGCGATGGCCTGCCGCAGCTGCCTCGCGGGCTTGTCCGGCGCCGGCGTATTGCCGGCGAGCCGCAGCGGGAAGGCCATGTGGGTGAGCTCCGCCAGCGACTTGCCCTGCAGCAGCGCTGAGGGAGCCCCTGACCCCGACGCAACCGCTGCTGCTGACCCGACTGAGCTGCCCTGAGCCGCTGTAGCCGCCACGCGGCCGAGAGCCGCTGCCGCAAGCGCCTTCGGCTGGTCCTGCTTCGGAGGCTGGCTTTGCGGGAGGCTGACCGGCACAAGCTGCAGCAGCCGTGGGCACACCAGCCGTGCAACCCAGCGCCCACGTACCTGCGGTGGCACGTTGGCACAGCTTTCAGGACGAGAGCGGGCGTGGCAGCAGCACAGCGTCACTCAGAGAATGCAAGTACCGGTAGCCCGAGTCCCCGACCTACGGCTCTCCGAAATCGACTACCGTACGGTATGTGATGTGCCTCTTACGACCGCCCCTCTTGTGTTCGCAGCCCTGCAATGCCACGCACCTCCTCAACCACTTCGAAGACGTCAGGGCGGCCGATGCACTGGAGCCTCAGTCCAGGACAGGCCCGGCGCAGCAATTTTGGAACCTGGAGCAAAACTAGCAGGAGCGGCACGCGTCAAAGCTTGGCGCCACGCAAGTAAAGGTAAGGGGGGCGACGCAGACCCGTCCGCATCGCATGCGCAACCGCCGCTTTACTACGGCATTGACTCCATGTAGCTCACCTCAGCTCCAAGTTTTGCAAACGTCAGCAGGTGCGGCGGGCCCGCCTGCATCAGCAGAAGGGCAACCAGGCGCAGCTCCTCCGATTCCTCCTCCCCCGCCTTCCCAGAACTCCGCGCGCGGAACAACGACGCCAGCGCTGCCTTCACCTCCGCCGTCGTTTCAGGTGCGCAGCCCAGAGCCGTTGTGAGCTTCTGCTTCTGCGGCTGCTGCTGCTGCTGCTGACCGCCCGTGCTGCTAGCGCCAGCTGTTGCGCCTCCTCCTCCGGCGCCGCTGCCACCGCTGCCATACCTACGCAGCAGCTCCTGCACATTCAGCACCCCGACACGGTCCCAATCGCCCTTCACTACACGCAGCAGGAAGTGGCTGTACGGGTCTCTCTTCGCAGCCGTCCCAGCGGCCGCCATTGCCGCCGTAGCCTCCTGCTCCGTTATCAGCTCGGCGCCGCCATTTGACGTGAGGACCACCAGCCACTGCACCTTGCCGCCCATGTCCGTCTTGAGGCGCGCTGCTGCCTTGGGCTTAGCGCGGAGCAGCGTTTCTCCCAGCCTTGCCTGCAGGGTGCGAGCACGGGGCGGCTTAAGCAAATGTGGACGCGGTAACGGCCGCAGCGAAACATTGCGTTACAATGCCACGGCGCTGTGGCGCGTGTGCGAACTACGAGACATCCGGCCGCCGTGACCCAAATCTCAGCAGCGACATGTGCACACCACACGCTTACCAGCAACATGGCGTTCTCCAAGTTGCCCACTCCAGGGAAAGGCCGCGCCGCCGCCAACTCCACCGCCGCCTGCCTCCTTAGAACACACTGCGGGGACTCGCCCGGCCAGGCCGCAGCTGCTGCGACCACAATCGCCTCAGCGCTAGGGGCTAGCGATGCTAATGCATTGGCAACAGGACCCCGCGCGCCCTCCGGGCCGGCTGCGCCAACCGCTGCGCCGGCCACAGTCTTCGCGGCATGCATCGCCGTCGGCTGGTGCACTAACCCCTGCATCGCCTCCAGATCAAGCAACACCAGACCGCTGGGGCTGGCGGGCGTGGTCTCAACCCGGAAAGCGCCTCGGCTATCGCCGTCAAGCAGGAAAGCATCGAGGCTGCGGAACTTGCTCGCCACCTCGAGCCACAACTCTGCATGCTCCGGCCGCCGGACGAACTCGCCGGCCCAGGTCAGCGGCGCCTGGTGGGGTCCCATCCCTGGGGCGGGGGTGTCCGCCAGCCACATCGCGACTGCGCGGCGCAGGCGGTGGCTGGGGTCCGAAATAAGGCGCCAGCCGCTGCCTGCGGTCTTCAAGGCCGCTGGGAAGACCATTTGCGCTAGGTCCCTTGCCCTTTTGGAGGCCGCGTAGGCCATGGCTGAGGCCCCAAACCCTTTGGCGTTTGCTGAAGTGCTGCTGTGCCCATTTCCGGCGCCATTGTCCCCGGTGAGGGAAAGAGACGCCGGGCTGGTAGGCGAAGGTGGCGCCGGTGGCGTCGGTGGCGGTGGCGGCATCAGCAGCTTCAGGTTGAGGCGCACTGCCACGTCCTGCACCTCCTGCACCCAGAACGCGCCCTGGCTGTCTGGGTCCTCCAGAAACGCCTTGAGCTTGGGCCACCGCTGGTCGGGGTCCAGCCACAGGTGCGCCTGGCTCTGGCGCAGGTAGCTGCCGAGCGTGGTCAGCAGGGCCGCGCACTCGCCGACCTCCGGGCGTGGGCTGCTGGCCAGCCAGAGCGCGATAGCTCTGCGCAGCTGGACTGCAGGCGGCTGGTGCTCGCCGTCTGGGAACAGCGCGTCGATGCGCGCCAACAGCGCATCGCTTGCCGCCATCTCTGCTGCGGGAGCCGTTCCGCCCCAAAGGACATTCAGGCTACTGCATGGCAATGGTTCGGCATCACCCTACTATAAGGTGATCCTTCAGCTCCTGCGCGAGGTTTAATTAGATCCTGTTTTTGTCCAGAGCTGCCACGGGGGGGCTGTCGTCTAGTAGAGTGGGAATATATGTTGGCTTATACTGCAGGCTCACTCGGGATTGCTGTCTCGGCGATCTGGGCGTGTCGCGTGTCGCCGGACCCAAATCCCGCCCGCACCGAGGTGCGCCCGTGTCCACGCGACAGACCTGCACAACCTTCAATATGGTTGGCTACACTACATATAGGCTGGACAGTACTTGGAACTCCCCAGCACGCCAGCAGGTGGCAAAGAGGGGTTCCAAACCAGGGAAGAGCAGGATTCTGGACGTCAAGATGGCAGGTGGACATCAGGATGCGACGCACGCGGGTGCGCCGCGCCTAGTTGCGGCACATGTGGTTCGGCGTTGCAATGGGTGCATGACAGGGGGATGTTTGGAAAAGCGGTACAGGATGCAGTGTGGCCGTGCAGGGGTGGGAAGATGTGCTGACTGACATCGACACATTAACGGCAGACCTGCGTCATCATTTTATCGCCAGTCATGTCTGCGCTAACTAGGGTCAGGATGGCCGTTGGCAGGTGATGAGGTGTGGTGAACAGGTGAAGTGCGCAGCTGGAAGTAGGACAGGAGGCGGAGGCAACCGTTCAGGCAACCCCAGAGCAGACCGCTTCGGCGGCTGTCGGTCCAAACGACGCAGGAGCCCCCTATAGCCGTCAGGTCAAATTTTTTCGCTTATCCAGACAGCTTTGCAGGCGGGATGCCGGTCGTAGGCGAGTCTCTTCCAGGCGTCTAGATACCCAGCACCAGTCGTATGAGGACGCCCGGTGCTGTTTTAACTGGGAAGATGGATGGGGAGGCGAAGGCGGGTGTGGGTGCCGACGGTGACGGGTCTTGGGCAGACGCAGTCGGTGTTGTCAGACGGTGTTGCACACGCGCGCGCTTCCTCTGGAGTTGTTATCTGTCGCTGTAATCAGGTCTTGTTTTAGTTGTCTAGGCGGATATTTGGATACAGAAAAGGGGGCGCCGGGTGCTGACACGCACCGGCGCCGCACAGGTGGGCTCGGCTAGCAAGGACCGGGCACCAGAGGGCAGACGCTGTCTCACTCCACGCTGGCCTTTCCTGCACACTCCACGCTGTGGGAGCTAGAGAGCGGGAGGGGATATGCCCTTCCCGAGGGTGTAGCCTGGCCGGGGTTGGGGCGCCGGACCAGGGAAGGTGGGTCTTGAGGGGTAGGATGCGAGAGGGGGAGAGAAGGGAAGGTTAGGGGAGGGACGACCCGCAGAACTTGCTATTGCTTGGGCGTGACGCTGGCGCTCCACGCTCTGGACTGGAGGCTGTTTGGGGTTTGTTTAGGCTTTGGTGTACCTGCACAGGCACGTATAAGAAAGGACGAGAACGGGCCACGAGGGCCCACAACCAGGAAGGGGAGGCCGCCCGGGCACCCCGGGGGAAGGTCCTGCTCCTAGGGTTTGACACGCACACGCCCACGCACACTCCGGGTGTGCGGCACGGGAGCACCGTTTACCCTGCGGGTACCCCTCCTTCACCTTACACAATTCTGGACACGCGAGACCTTACTGTTTTGCCTAGCTGCCTAACCGGTCAGCTAGGGTTGGTTTACTGGGTTAATTGCCTTGCTGGGAGACGAAGAGCCCACGCGTAAGGGGCACAGACACAGCAGCGGCTGGGGCCGGGCTGCTAGTAACTTAGGCGTCTTTGGTCTGGTACGGAAACCTTGACGTCGGAAGGGCAGGAACAGTGACGGGCACGGCCGTCACTGGGAGAAGGGACCTGTAGCTGAAACCTGTTTGAGTGGCAGGTGTAGATCGAACCTGCACTAGGGAGGGGAGAGAAATGCCTGCACGGGGAAACCAGAAACGCAGGCTACGCCTGCGGTGTAAGCACGAGGGCAGGGCTGCGCCCTGCGAGTGCGGATAGCTGTTGACCTGGATGCACGTTCACAGCTGCTGCTCAGAATACGGCACCGGATGGCACCACGGCAAGACGCCCGACTCTTGGGGCTACCTTCACGCTCGCTGATGTCCCGACCTTATCCCACGCTCAATCCCTGCTGATCCCAGGGGGAAACTCAACCCCCTTTTACCTTCGACACACTATCCCACTGGCGTTATAAGGGTCACCCCGGCCCGGGCCTCCGGTTTACACGCAGCAGGAAGGCACGCAAGAACGTGCGCACCACTCTGTAACCACACACACATACACTGGCTGCGGGGCTTCTTGCCCGGACCTACGCACGGGGGACAACCCAGAGGCTGCGAGACTCCTGCTCGTCCAGCCTGGGGCTTCGGGGACTCTTTGCCCTAGTATGCGGGTGGGCTTCGCAGACCTATAGTATTCCTCCTAGATATCCGAGACTGAGGGGACCGGGGTGACCAGTCGTGAGGCCTTGGGTGATGTGTGTCAGGAACCACTGACACGTAACCACGCGGTGTAGCAGTTGACACGGGGTATGGAACCCAAACGTGTCGTACCTGCAGCTCAACAGAAACAGGAAGGGGAACCCAACGGCCACCTACGGCCGGGGCGAGAACACAAACAACAGGCAGGCAGGCACGAGAGCGAGAGCTCCCGCGGTATGACCCCTCAATACACGAGGCGGCACCCAGACGGGGGAGGGTGCACGGCTCTGGGAAGGTTGCTGACAGGAAACCACACACGTTACCTCACGTTGGGGGAGGCGGAGAGCGTGGGGGAATAGCTGGCGCTTCCAAAGGTCTTGGTCAAGGCTGCACTGGACGAAGCCAGCTGTATGGCTGGGCGTAGTCGAGGCGAGGGACCGTAGACCAGGTTGATTCACACGCGTTACACACTGGGCTTGCCGGGGTGGCTAAGCTCTCCGTATGGAAAAGGGGTTCTAACCCCGAACACAAGTCACTTGAATACGTTTATGGCGCTACCTATTGACCACAGTCGCGGGCTCGCCAGGCCCTTATTGTGTATTATTGAAGAGTAGTCGTTGTCGATGTCTCTCCTATGGTGTTGTGTGCGACTCACTCTAAGACTGGGTGACGAACACCGCGCCGGCCGAGGCTTAAACACCCTCGGGAAGTCAGCGTACGGCCCCATGCGCCCTGCCGTTCAGGTCAAGGACATTGTCCTGCGGCCTGCCCGGCTTGGCTGGCCTGTCGCATGTCCTGGCTGGCTTGGCTGGCCCGAACGGCCTGCCGAGCCTTGCAGGCCATCTGCGCGGTGCACGCCTCCGCCACGTTCCCACGCGCCCACATCACTACCTACAGTACTCGATTACTCACGCCCCCTCAGGCCTAGCGCCGTGAGGGCTCCTACAGTCAGTTCGCCCCTTCAGGCCTGGGAGGCCGTCCGGAATCTACTAGCACCGCGCCCAGGCGCGCTCCTACGCCAAACACACGAACACTATCACGTTAACACCCAAAGCTTGCGCCCGCCCTTTCGAGACGTCTGTCCGCTCAGGCCGCGTCCAGCTGTCGCTGGTTTGGGCCTGAGTTCCGCAGCTTCAATCCATATTGCGCCTTGCGCAGCACTTGCTCTGCTTGCCGTCAATCCGTCATTTGAATCGGCACCATCGGCCTCCGGCCTCCGGCCTCCGCGGTGCCGCGACCTTTCACTTCAACCTCTTAGTCCAGCTTCTTTCAGTGCGGTCCTT
Organism: Chlamydomonas incerta; assembly: GCA_016834605.1. Classification (NCBI taxonomy): domain Eukaryota; kingdom Viridiplantae; phylum Chlorophyta; class Chlorophyceae; order Chlamydomonadales; family Chlamydomonadaceae; genus Chlamydomonas; species Chlamydomonas incerta. The sequence goes on along the minus strand of JAEHOC010000049.1, from coordinate 681,756 downwards.
CTTTATGTATATGTCATATTGTATTGTTTCCTAATTTACTATCACAAATTGGGCCCTTTTTTTGTCACGGCCAGGGAGTTGTCGCGCCACCGACAGCTCCCGACTTCCTCTGGTTTATTGCTACGCAATCCATACCTCCCAATGTCAATGCCTATGTACAGATATCTACAATACTGGGCTGGGCCATTGCCCTGCGAAATCCAGAATACATAACTTGCCACCAAGCCTCGTGCTCGCGACCGCATGATTTTTAGCACGACGTATTTCATGAGCTATTGTGCATAGCTCGCTTGTCTGCACCTCGATGCTCCACCATTCACCCCGCGCACGCCGACCCCGTCGTGCGCCCCTGCTGGCCATCTCGCGCGTTGGCAAGACCCCTCCTGATGCTGCACCAGGGGTGCCGCATCAGGAGGCTGGCCGGTCTCGGGCTTACTCCCGTCGCTTAGCTTCTTGGGCGACTGTACTGATGCTGGACACGCGTAGACGCGTGTCAATGGAAACCTGCTTTCCGCCTTCATCCCCGGCGCTGCTGATGTCCCCTCACACCGCGCCTATCGCGCGCACCATCAATCCGCTTGTTTGTTGTCATGTCGCGCTGGCGGTGAGGCGGTGTACAAAACGTGTACATCCGACACTGTGAGGCGCCACGTGCATAGCACCTACACGGCCGATAACGTCCATAGCCCCGCCACCTGCCCCCAAGCGCATATGGGCCGCAAAGGCGGCACTGTCACTGGACGGCGGTGGCTCCATGCGGGTGGGGTGCGGGCACACAGGGCGGGGCCTGGACAAGAAGGACGGGAGAGCTGAGGACCCCAACACTCCTGAAACTCCGAGCCCCAGAAGATGTGGCTCATGGCTTAGCGTTACTGTTGCAATGGAAACAGCCGAAACGCAACTTCAAACGTTACGGTCCTGCGTGGGCTCCGGTGGAGCCAGCACAAAACTCATGATGCGTCCCCATAACACCAGCGCACCACCAAATGACCACGATCAAAGAAATGCTTGCTGCGATGTGTTTAGCAGCATGCGGTCCTGTCGCAGCCCGTCTGGCATTCAGTTCCCGATTCGGCCGACGTGTGCTATCCCGATTACTGTTCCTGTTGCCTTCTCGAGCGGACCTTTCCTGTACGCTGGACCCCGCTGCCTGTACGCCTTTTTATCTCTATAGCCGACAAGATAACCGAACGTACCTCACACCCACTCACACCCGGCAGCCGCGGAAACACAAAGTGTGCCTGACAAACACGACAGCCCTGAATAGCTACCCGCAGCGGCGCGAGCCCTTGGCTCACGCGCCTACACCCTCCGATACCGAGCCACGCAACGGTGCGGACGCAGTTACGAGCAGCTGCCGCGGTCGCTGGATGCTGGCGGCGCCGCCCTCCCAGCCATGCGGTTGTTCTGTCGGACGCCCTCCGCGGGTGTGACGATAGCGGCCTGGGCTGGGGCGGCGCCGAGTGCTGCCCCTTCCGTGGCCGCGGCTAGCGAGGGGCGCCGGTGCGTTGGGCGCCTGCGGGACGGCGGAGTCAGCGCTGCTGCCGGGGGATCCCCCGGCGTCGACGGCGGCGGCCAGCACCGGCGTGAGCAGTGCCTTGCCGACACGGACGCGCCCACCTACGCAGAGGAGGGAGGGGAGGGGAGTCAGCTCTCGATGAGACGCAGAAGATCAAGTACCAAAAGCCGGATGAAGGACAAGCAACGCTCTGCGCTGCCCAGACTCTCTGATGTCAAAACCGCACTTCCATGCCGTCGTCTAAAACCCTGTCTCTCTCAGCGAGAGACGCTGGTCGTGCAAAACCGAAGCTCGTACAGATACCTGCTGATAGCATACCGAGTTGCACCCATGTGGCCTTGGGTGCACTTATCGGCTGCGGTTGTACATGCTTGTGTGCCCAATGGGCCACGCTAGCTGCGCCCTGTGGGCGCTTTGAGCGAGCTACGCCCATTGGGCTCTTGAATGGGTGCAAATCTAAGCCAGTTTGCATGCGATGCAAAGTAATTGGCAGGCGCGGGGCCTTCATCGATGCACGTTGTGCAATACAGGTCCGGTAAGCGGTAGATGCTGCGGAGGTTGAGCCCGATGGGCCTCTGCCTCCGACGCCGCTGTGCCGACCCGGCTATGCAGCCTGCTGCCGGTGCGATGCTATGTCAGCCGACGACGCATATCCCACCACCCACGGGACCGCCTCGTGCACCAGCGCCGTCCACAGCTCGGGCAGGTGCCGCGCGCACCGCGCCGCCACCTCCATCTGGCTGGGGCCCAGCGGCCGCGTCAGCACACGGGCAGCCGCGTCGTCGTCCATACCAGTCGAGTCCGGCTCGGCCTGGGCGTCATCCCGCAGCGCTGCCGCGTGACGGCTTGTTAGCGCCGCCAGCAGCTGCGGCCGGTCCGCCCACAGCCCGGTGTCCGCCAGCGCGTGGCGCAGACGGGCCACGTGCATGTTAACGCTGCGAAGCCACATGGCCCCTGCGGGCAGGTACGCGGCCACACCGCTGTGCGGCATGTCTGGCGCCGCTGGCGCTGACGCTGGCGGGGGCGTGTGCGGCAGGCCGAGCATCAACTCGACGCTCATCACAGCCAACCGCAGGTTTTGAACCGGGACGGTGCGCACCGGGTTTCCCGGGTTTCTGGTGCCTGCAGTGATTGCCTCCTCCAGACACGCCAACCCACCGCCCCCGCCGTAGATCATCTTGCAGATCGACGGCGCTTCCAGCAGCGGCTGCAGGCTGCACAGCAGCTCCGCCGCTGCAGCATCGCCGGTTGCGCCGCCGCCGTAAGCCTCGGCCGCCGCCAGGGGATCGATCAGGTACACCGCGGCCGGCCACTGCACCAGGTTTTCCTCTGTCTCCATCAGGCCCGGCGGCGCGTACAGGCTGACCAGCGCTGGACTGCCGCCGTGCGCCTGCACCGAGACCCCAAGGCGCGTGCAGCAGCCGCAGTGCTGCAGCATCGCGGCGAGGGCGTCGCTGTACGGGTCCTTCACCAGGCACACGTCCGCCTCCGGCAGCACGACAGGCTCGCTGGAAGCCGCTGGCAATGCGGCCGCCATGGTCGCCGGTAAGGGCGCTGCGGACGCCGGCGGCTGTTGCGCATAGCTACTGGTGGCAGCGGGTGCAAGCGCCTCTGCGCCCGCCAGGTGCTGGGGCTCCACCGGCGCTGCCACCTGCAGCAGGCCCCCAGCCGCCACGGGCGCTGCCTGCACCTCGAGCCCGTCGGACGTGCCTGCCCCGCTGGCTGAGGCAGCTTCTAGAGGTGCCGAGGCCAGGCCCCACGTGGCTGACGTCAGCGCGCCCAGTGCCGGGGCCGGCAGGCTCGGCAGCCCCGTCTCCACCTCGGTCGGCGCCGCCGACGCCATGGCCTCATGGGCTGGATCCCGCTGCGGCACCGGCACAAGCAGCTGATGCCAGCAGCTGACGCCGGCGGCGGCGCCGCTGGAGGCTGCGGGCCCTGCTACGCCGGCCAGCGCGGGCTGGATGGCACTGGGGGCGAGCTGCTCTGGCTCCGGCGTCGCACTGGGAACCACCCGCCGCCGGGGCAGGTGCTGGGGCTCCACCGGCGCGGCCGGCGCAGCAACAGGACCATCATGCCCATCGACCGCCGGCGCTGCCGCATGCGCGTTCGCCGCGGCAACAGCAGCCGGCTCCTGCCGCGTGTCCTCCGCAGCAGCGGTGGGGTCGTCACCGCCCTGCCTCCCGGCTTCCTGCACCGCGCCCACGTCCGCCGCCGCGCTGCTCACCGCCTCAATTAGCGCTCGCACGTCTAGCTCCACGATCCGCGGCACGTTGGGCAGCGAATCGTGCACGACGAACACGCCACGGCTGCCGGAAGACTGCAGCAGTCGGTTGACTGACAGGAAGCCGTGAGCAGGATTGAGCCAGAGCCCTGCGTGCTCTTCATGCAGGTACGCCGCGAGCGCCTTCATGGCCGCACGCCGAGGCCCCAGCTCGCTCGCGTGCGGGCTGCTGGCAAGCCACGTCGCGACCACGTGCCGCAGCTGCCGTGCCAGCTGGTCTGGCGCCGGCCTGCCGGCTGCGAGCCGCAGCGGAAAGGCGGCACTGATGAGCGCAGCTGTGACGTCATCCAGCATACTTGGCGTAGCCCCAGCCCCAGCAGTCCCTGACGCTGCGCCTGCCGAACCTCCGCTGGCACCCGCAGCGCTGGAGCTGGGCGCACCGCCGGGGCCGGGGCTCCTGCGGATGCTGCTGACGGTGCCCTCGCCGTTGCCGCGGTCGCTGCTGCTGTGCACGGCGCCGGTGACGCCGCGCCCAGCAGCCGGAGCACGCGCCGTGCTGCCTCTCTGCCGCCCCCGCTCCTCCGCCCGGGCACCCGCTGTGCCCACCCCGCCCGCCGCATCACCATCATCCTGGTGCTGCCGGCGCTCCGCCGGCGCCAGGGCCGCCCGCCGCAGCGCTGCAGCGTCCTGCACCGGGCCCACGTCCGCCGCCGCGCTGCTCACCGCCTCGACTAGCGCGTGCACGTCTAGCTCCACGATCCGCGGCACGTTGGGCAGCGAATCGTGCACGACGAACACGCCACGGCTGCCGGAAGACTGCAGCAGTCGGTTGACTGACAGGAAGCCGTGAGCAGGATTGAGCCAGAGCCCTGCGTGCTCTTCATGCAGGTACGCCGCGAGCGCCTTCATGGCCGCACGCCGAGGCCCCAGCTCGCTCGCGTGCGGGCTGCTGGCAAGCCACGTCGCGACCACGTGCCGCAGCTGCCGTGCCAGCTGGTCTGGCGCCGGCCTGTCGGCTGCGAGCCGCAGCGGGAAGGCGGCACTGATGAGCGCAGCTGTGACGTCATCCAGCATACTTGGGGTAGCCCCAGCGCCAGCAGCCCCTGACGCTGCGCCTGCCGAACCTCCGCTGGCACCCGCAGCGCTGGAGCTGGGCGCACCGCCGGGGCCGGGGCTCCTGCGGATGCTGCTGACGGTGCCCTCGCCGTTGCCGCGGTCGCTGCTGCTGTGCACGGCGCCGGTGACGCCGCGCCCAGCAGCCGGAGCACGCGCCGTGCTGCCTCTCTGCCGCCCCCGCTCCTCCGCCCGGGCACCCGCTGTGCCCACCCCGCCCGCCGCAGCACCATCATCCTGGTGCTGCCGGCGCTCCGCCGGCGCCAGGGCCACCCGCCGCAGCGCGGCAGCGTCCAGCTCGACCATGTGGTCGGGGCTGCCGGGCGCGGCGTGCACGACAAACACCTCGTGGCTGTCCGGGGAGCGCAGGAACTCGCCTAGGCTGGGGAAGCCGTGCGCGGGGTTGAGCCACACACCCGCGTGCCGCTTCTCCAGGTACTGTGCGAGCGCGCTCATGGTCGCGCGCCCCGCCCCCAGCTCCCGGTGTTCCGGGCTGCCGGCGAGCCAGGACGCGACGGTACGCCGCAGCTGCAGCGCGGCCTGGTCCGGCGCAGGCGCCGTCCACCGGCCGTCGGCACCGTTGTCACGCAGCGGGAAGGCCCAGCGGATGAGGGCTGTGGTTGTGACCCGGTCGGTCGAACGGGCAGATGCGGTCCGCTGGGCAGGGCCTGCCTGTGCCCGAGGATCAGCCGCTGCGGTGGTGCGGCGCTGCGCTGGCGGCGGCGCAGCGGGCGCTGCGGGCCAAGCATCGCGATCCGGCGCTGCGCGAGCCACGCCCGCGGCGCCGGGCTGCACGGCGGGCACGGCGCCGGCACTGCGGCTGGTGTGCTCTCCGTTGGCAGCAGCACCCGTCTGCGATTGCTGCGGCGCCGGGTGCTGAGGTGGGGCCTGCTGCCGACGGCGCGACGGCGCCAGGCGCAGCAGCGGGTCGCTCACGAGCCGCACCCAGCCGGCAGTGTCCGTGCCCTGCGAAGAACAACACACGAAACAACACGCTCATTTGTTTAAAGGCCTACACCTGAAGGGAGCTGCGTAGAACGCGGCTTCCAGAACCCGGGCCGAACAGCTCCCCACACTGCCAACGAGCCCCCGCCTCGCGCACCTCCAGGCTGAGCACGTGCGACCACTTCAAGCACAGAGGCCAAAGCCCCGGGTACGGCCCCCCCAGCAGCTGCGCAACCTACGGCATCGAAAGGAGCGGCAGTAGAACGTCAAGGTAAACACAACGTTGGCATGCCACGAAGCATCTCAAGCGCTGCCTATTCCCGCCCGCTTCCTTCCGCGATCATTGTCGCCACCAGAAATGCGCTGCCGCACCTTCTCGGCAAGCAATGAGAAGCTGAGAACGTGCGGTGGCGGCGCCTGCAGCAGCAGCCGCACCGCGCCGCGCAGGATCGTCGCATCCGCGCCCAGCCCGAAGAACCAGGAATCCAGGGCTGCCTCAACGCGAGGATCGGGCTCATCCTCCGCTTCCTCCAGCAGCCGATGCACCGTGCCCGCACCATCGCCGCTAGCGGAGGTGGGCTCGTGCCACCAGCGGCTGGCATCGCTGCTGGGCCCCGACTGGCTACCGCCGCGGACCGCCGCGGACCGCCTGCTACGGTTGACGCCGTCGCCGCCCGCCGTGGCGCTGCCGGTGCCGCCGCTGCCGCCGGCAGCTGCCGCCATGCCCCCATCCGGCAGCTGGCCCGCCCGGCCCGCAGCAACAGCCGGCATAAGGGTACGGGCCGTGGTGGGCTGCTGTTGGCACGAGCCGACGGCGGCCTCGCCCGCACCACGAGCGAGCCAACCCCCAGCCACAGCCTCAGCCAGCCCGCCGCTGCCGCCGGCTCCTGCGCCGCTGCCTCCGCTGCTGCCGTACCTCCACATCAGCTCGGGCAGGTTCAGCGACACCGCAATGTCGCCTTCGCCCTGCACGACACGCAGCAGGTAGCGGCTGTAGCGGTCGCCCGCAGCTGCTACTGCCTCCAGCGGCGTGATTGCCTCCTCCGCCTCGTGTGCCGGCATCAGGTCGGCACCGCCGTCCGAGGTCAGCAGTACGTGCCACTCCAGCCGGCCGCCCATGGCTGACCGCAGCTGCACTGCTGCGGCGTGCTGCACGTTGTGCAAGCGTTCGGCGATGTCGGCCTGAGAGGATGGAATAACAGTGTACACGCGTGAGATGTGTCGGCCGAACAATGCGCAGCCATCACTCACAAGTGAGCATAGAAACCAGGCAAGCATGTTGATTAGCACTGTGCGCATTTCGACCACAACTTGATAAATGCAGCCCCACCAAGACGGAGACCCCGCACCGCAGCAAACGCTCACAATGTTTAGCGAGTGCTCCAGGCCGCCTAATTCCTTGCAAGGCCCCGCTGCTGCCAGCTCCTCCCCCGCTTGGCGGCGCAAGACACTTTGTGGCGCGTCGCCCGGCCATGCCGCCGCCACCGCGAGCATAATATCGCCCGGTGTGTACGTGCGTGCCGCCGCCGCGCTGCTGGTAGGAGCGGCGTTCGCCGCCACAGCGGCCCTGCTGCCGGCCGTTTCGCGACTGCCGGCCGCTGCGTCTGCTGCCGGTTGCTGCAGCGCCCCTGGCTGCTGCGGCTGCTGCCAGTCGGGTGGCTGCACAGCGGCCGGCACGGGCTGCGGCGGCGGCACCGCTGCTGCAAGGCGCGAGAGCGCCGCCATATCCAGGGACACCAAGCCGGCGGCGTACAGGGGCATGCCCTGCACTCGGAACACGCCGTGGCTCTCCGGAGCCACAAGGAAGCTGCACTCGTCCACATAGCGGCGAGAGACCGCCTGCCACATCGCCCGGAGCTCCCGCTGCTGTATGAAGTCACGGAGCCACGAGAACGGGGCATGGTGAGGCCCGAGCTGTGGGACGGGCCCGTCCGCCAGTCCCAGCGCGATGGCACGCCGCAGGCTGTCAAAGCAGCCGTCGCCCTCGGCGGCACGGCCCGGAAACGCCGACTCGACTAGCTGCCGTGCAGGCGAGGGCCGGGCGCTGCTGGACACCCATGAGGCTGCAGCTGCGTGGGCCGCAGCAGGGGCGGGGGCAGCGGCGGCGGCGGGCGCAGGTGCAGGGATGTTACCCCGGTCGGCTGCGGCCCCTCCTGGCTCTCCAGCCGCCGCCCTGGCCGCGAGTGCTGGCAGGTCCAGCTGCACCAGGTCGTTCCCCAGGTGCCCCTCCCGCACCACCACCCGGAAGCAGCCGCCCCGCTCCGGCGCCGTCAAGAGTTCATGAAGCGGTGGGAAACGGTACGCCGGGTTGGTCCAGAGCTGCGCACCCGGGTTGTTCCCGCTGCGGAGCCAGGCCTCCACGTCGCTCAGCAGCGCCGAGTACGGCCGGTCCGCGTAGGGGCAGCTGGACAGCCAGTCCCCGATGTAGCGGGCCAGCATTGCGTCTGGGTCTACGAAGCGACCGCCGGCTGTTACATCGCTGGAAAAGGTCGTGTGCATGGCCGAGCGCAGTGTCGAAAGCGACAAGAAGGTTGGGTAGCACGGAGGCTGCGGGGGCGTGTCGGTGATGATGCGTTGCAACCGATTGAGCAGCACCTTGGTATTGAGCGTCACCGCGTTCGCCCGAAACACCGTCAAGACCTCCTGCACGACGAAGACGCCGTGGCTGCCTGGGTGCTCCAACAACTCGCGCGGCGTTGCGAAGCCCTCATTCCCCATATGAATTAGGGCTCGCCATAGCTGCGCCAGTTCCGGCCGTCGAAGATAGAGGCCGAGCGCGGTAAGCATTGCCGCATGCTGCCCGGTCTCTGGATGCGGGCTGTCGACCAGCCACAGCCCAATGGCTCTGCGCAGCTTGACGGCTTGCGGCCCGTCTTCGCCATCTGGGAAAAATAGGTCGAGCGCCTCCCTCAGCTGGACTTCTATGGGCGGAGCAGCTTCGGCCCCAAGCATTTTTAGACTTGGAGCTAGTCTAGCATGTCCATTTGCTTGATGTTACGGGCGTTCATGCTTGTGGGTTGGTCCAAATTGAGCAATGATACTCATAGAACATGTCGATATGATGTCGTAAAGGGTCATAGGCGATCGTCGTGAAGCACTGCGATTGGAATTCGGGATTGAGCCAATCAGACCCGTGACAGCCCTGGCCCGATAACTTGACAACCAGAATTTATCAGCCACACTCTCTCGGCATTTCCCAGGACTACTCCGACTCTGCTTCTGCTGTTCCGGAGACCCGGGGTTCACTGCGAGCGACTCGGCCGGCCGGTTGAACCTACTTTGAAAAGCTGCGGACCTGAGTGGGACATGAGCGCTTAGTGAGAGTTTCAGGGGGGGCGCTAGCCCCGCGTCGGCGCCCACGCGCCAAAAGGCCCTCCGAGTCCGACAAGACCCGCGTTGTCGCGCCGCTGCTCTTGGGGACGGAGCGGCTCCGGCAGCAGAGATGGCAGCAAGCAATGCGCTGTTGGCGCGCATTGACGCGCTATTTCCAGACGGCCAGCACCAGCCGCCTGCAGTCCAGCTGCGCAGAGCTATCGCGCTCTGGCTGGCCAGCAGCCCACGCCCGGAGGTCGGCGAGTGCGCGGCGCTGCTCACCACGCTCGGCAGCTACTTGCGCCAGAGCCATGCGCACCTGTGGCTGGACCCCGACCAGCGGTGGCCCAAGCTCAAGGCGTTTCTGGAGGATCCAGACAGCCAGGGCGCGTTTCGGGTGCAGGAGGTGCAGGACGTGGCAGTGCGCCTCAACCTGAAGCTGCTGCTGCAGCCAGCGATCACGCGGGGCGCAAGCGTCAGCCGTTCTGCAGCCGATCCTGCAGCCCTCCCGACGCCAGCAAAACTCCGGCAGGCCCTCCACAAGGCCTTCCGCACCCTGAAGACTGCTGATGGGCGCCCCGAGGACCCGGGCGCGCTGCTCAGTCGCCACCTAGGGCTGTGGCTCTCGGGCAGCCCGTTTGCAGACAAGCTGCCGGACCAGCCCCACGCAGCGCTCATGAGCGACGTCGGCAGCTACCTGGCCGCGGGCGGCATCAGTCCGGCCTCGAGCATGTGGCATGACCCGGCGTACAAGTGGCCGAAGCTGAGCGCCTTCCTGACGGCGCCGGAGCGGGGCGGCTGCTTCCGGGTGTCAGCGCGGGAGGGGCACACCGGCGACGACCTTGTGCAGCTGGACGTGGCGGCAATCGCGGCCCGGGCGGCGGCTGCAGAGCCAGGAGGAGGGGCGGCAGCCACCCGCGGCAGCAGCACATCCAGCGCGGCAGCGTGCGCCGGCGCCGGCGCCGGCGCAAGCACAAGCGCAAGCAACAGCAACAGCAGCCGGCGGCTGCAGCCGGCAGCGATGGCGGCGGCAGCCGTTGGGGGCGCACGTGCGCCCACGGCCCACGCCACCCCCAGTCCGTCGCGCAGCACCGTGTGCGGCCTGGCGGGACTGGTATTCCCGGCGCGGCACGGCAACGGAGCTGTCGGCGGAGACGGCGGCGGCGGGCGCACTGCGGCTGCCGCCGGCCGCAACCTGCGCCGCGCGATCGCGTTGTGTCTGGCGGACGGCCCTGCCCCGGAGCTGGGCCCCTACCACGCGCTCATGTCCAGGCTTGGTGACTTCATGCGGAGGGAGCCGCAGGCGTCGCTGTGGCTGGACCCAGGCATGCATTTCCCCAAGCTTAAGGATTTCCTGATGGCTCCGGAGAGCCACGGCGTCTTCCGGGTCCAGGTCACGCCCGAGTACTCCGGCGGCGTGGCGTCCCTGGACGTGGACGCGATGCGGCGACACCTCGCGGAGCAGCAACAGCAGCGTCAGCAACCGCAGCTCCAGCAGCAGCGGGCCTCCGGCAGCGGCTTCGCGGGAGCGGCATCGCAGCAGGCGGACGCAGCGACGGCCGCCGCCGCGGCCGCTGCCGACAACGGCACCGGTGGCGTCCTTGGCCGCGTGGGGCTGCTGCCCATAACGCAGCTGGTGCGCATCGTGTTCCCCTTGAACACACCCGCTGACGGCGGCGGCGGCGGCAGCCTCCGGATCACCGACGGCGGGCACCTGCTGCGCCGCGCGCTGGCGACGCTGCTCGCCCAGCTGCCGGCGCCGGCGCCGGGGCTGGGGCGGGACAGTGCGCCCGCGGCGCCGCTGGAGGACCTGGCGCGGGTGGTCCAGGAGCAGGCGCCGCTGTGGCAGAAGGTTCGCGGCCAGCACCCCGACCTGCAGAGCTTCCTGGCGGCGCCCGCCAGTCACGGGGTGTTCGTGGTGCGCCCTGGCGGCGGCGGCGGCGGCGGCGGCGGCGGCGGCGGCGGCGGCGGCGGCAGCGTGTCCCTGGATGTGGAGGCCCTGAGGCAGGAGGCGGCGAGGCAGCAGGCGGCGAGGCAGGCCGGCAGCAGCACCATCAGCCGTGTAGCGCCGACGGCGGCGCCGAGCAAAAACACCAGCGCGGCGGCGGCGGGCATGGGCGAACCGGAGGCGATCTCAGGGGTGGCTGCGGCAGCGGCGGCGGCGTGGCCTGGCGAGTCGCCGCAGTCTGTTCTGCGGCGGCAGGCGGCGGTGGAGCTGGCAGCGGCTGGGCCTTGCGCGGGAGCGGGCGGCCGTGCGCATGCGCTCTTGATGGTGAGCAACCGTGTGACTCCTCAGGAGCTTAACAAGGGAGTTGTGGGCACGTGCCCAGCGTGCAGGGCTGGGGCACGCTGCGGTCGAGTATAAGATTGGGGCCCAGGGGCCCGAGAGATGGGGCTGGGGTCTCTGGGGTGGGGGCTCGGGGCAGGGACCACGAGTTTCCTTCTGCTTCACCTATCCCCTCCACTACCCAGGCCCGAACGGCGGAGCTGCTGCAGCGTGCACAGCCCGACGCCGCAGCGCAGCTGAAGGTGGATATGGGCGGCAGGGTGCAGTGGTCGGTGTTGTTGACCTCGAACGGCGGCGCCGAGTTTTTGTCGGCGGACGAGGCTGCAGCAGCAGTAGCACCGCTTGAGGCAGTAGCAGCCGCTGGGGGCGACAGCTACAGCCATTTCCTCATGCGTGTCGTACAGGCCGAGTACGACAAGGCCGTGCTGCTGAACCTGCCTGAGCTGCTGGGCAGGTACGGCAGCGCTGGCGGAGGCGGAGGCGGAGGCAGCGCTCGGGTCGCGACGCTGGGTAGCAGCGCTAGCGGCGGCGCAAGCAGCGGTGCCAGCGGCGAAGGGCGTACCGGTACGTTGGCGGGCATCGCGCCAGACGCTGAGGTGGAGGCCGTTCTGGACGGCCATTTCCGCGAGCCCGCCGCGAAGGGGGCGGCCGCCGCCGTGGACGCAGACGCGGCGGCGCTGCGCTGTGTGGCGCGGCTACTGCTGGAGGCGCCGCCGCCGCACAAGATGCTATTCGCGCAGCTCGGCTCAGAGGTGAGATGTGAGATGTGTGAGGCATTGCGGACAGGGAATGGAATTATGGAAAGGCAAGCCAACGAGGGCTTGCAACTGCAACGCGGCAACTCGCTGACGTGATATGCGTCGTGGCCTCCGCTAGCTCGAGCCGCACAGACGCCCCGCTATCGGCCGCCGCTTCGGTCGACCTGCCGCAGGTGCCCGCCCGGCTGGGGCGGCCGTGCTCACGGCTGCGGCCGCGGTGCGCCCAGTGGCCGGACGTGTTCCGAGTGGAGCTGGAGGTGCGTGCGTGGGGCGGGCGGGCGGGCGGGCGGGCGGGCGGGCGGTGCGAGCGGGGCGGAGCGAGGAAGGGGGGCACAAGGAGGACGAAGGCTGCATGGGCAGCTGCGATGAACGGTCAAGGCCGGGTGACGGGGCCGAGCGTGGGGCTGGGATGGACGCCGCCATGGGCCCGCAGCAAATGAGAGGCCTTGCCTTATAATATCAGGTTTTGCACAGCTTATCCAAACCCACGCTTGCATCTACCCTTTACAACCGGCTTGATGCCTCGCGTGCTGTGTGTACAGGGCAAAAGTACGGCCACCGTGCGGCTGGTGTGCCCACGGCTGCTGCAGCTCGCCCCGCTGAGCAGCAGCGGGCTGGCAGCGGTGGGCAGCTCACACAGCCCCAGCGCCAGCGCCAGCGTGGCCCCGGCGCCAGCAGCAGCACCAGCAGCAGCACCGACATCCGTGGCGGCGGTGGCAGCGGGTGCAGCAGCAGGGGCTGCGCCTTCTCCGGCTGTGCATGTGGATACTGCTGAACTCATTCGCGCGGCGTTTCCGCTGCATGTGGGTGGCTGCAACGTGCCAGACAAGCCCGCGCGGCAGCTGCGGCAGGCGATTGCAACCTGGCTCGCGAGCAGCCCGGACCAACACGGGGAGGTGGGGCCGCGGCGCGCGAAGATGTCCTGGCTCGGGCACCACCTGCGGCTGCAGCACTCCGCGCTGTGGAAGAACCCCGCAAACAAGTTCGGCAAGCTCCGGACATTTCTCGAGTCCCCAGACAGCCGTGGCGTCTTCGTTCTGTGCTGCAGAGCGGGCGGCTCCGAGCCCGTCATCGAGCTGGACGCGGTAGCCCTGCGCCTGGCGGCGGCATCTGTGATAGCGGAGGAGCGCCAGAAGCGCAGCAGCAGCGGCGCCGCGGTGGCTGCGTCTTCCGGCGGCGACAGGCAGGAGAGCCCGCAGGAGTACGAGGAGGACGGGTCTGCCACAGCCGCAGCGGCAGTCGCGCACCCGGCACACGCCGTCGCATCGATGGTTGCTACCGCAGCCAGCAGCCCTCCGCAGCAGCAGCCGGTGGTTGCAGCGTCTGTGGAGTCCCAGGCAGCTACCGCTGCAGTAGCCGCAAGCATCGCAGCGGTCGCGGACGAGCCGGCACTGCTGCATCTGCCGGACGCGGGCGTGTGCGTGGTGGCTGATCCGTACGGCGAACAGCTCATTGCGATGCTGCAGCACTGCGGCTGCTGCACGCGCATCGGGCTTGCGGTGCAGGCGCACGGCGGCCGGCCGGCGCTGGTCAGCCTTTACGCGCCGCCGGCGCTGATGCAGATGGAGGAAAACCTGGTGCAGTGGCCGGCCGCGGTGTACCTGATCGATCCCCTGGCGGCGGCCGCGGCTTACGGCGGCGGCGCGGACGGCGACATCGCTGCGGCGGCACTGCTGTGCAGCCTGCAGCCGCTGCTGGAAGCGCCGTCGGTGGCCAAGGTGGTGCACGGCGGGGGGGCCGCGCTGGCGTGTCTGGAGGCAGCGATAAGTGCATTCAGCGGCGGCAGCGATGGGACCGCGACCGTGTGCTCCTACCCAGTGCACAATACACGCGTCATTCTGGCGAGTGTTGAGTCGATGCTGGGTCGGCCGCACACTCCGCCAGCGGCTCCGCCGCTGGCGGACGTCGCAGGCGCTTCCCTGCCTGGCGCCTCCTACACCAGCCCGGGTGTCGCATGGCTGCGCGGCCTGCACACGCACGTGGCCCGCCTGCGCGACGCGCTGGCGAGCACCGGGCTGTGGGCGGACCGGCCGCAGCTGCTGGCGGCGCTGACGGCCCGCCACTTCGCGGCGCTGCGGGAGGACGCGCAGGCGGCTCTGGGGGAGGCTGGTGTGGACGACGACGCGGCTGCCCGCCTGCTGACGCGGCCGCTGGGCCCCAGCCAGATGGAGGTGGCGGCGCGGTGCGCGCGGCACCTGCCCGAGCTGTGGGCGGCGCTGGTGCAGGAGGCGGTGCCGTGGGTGGCTCTCAGTGTGAGCACAGCTGCCATGGCCGGCTGCCGGGCGGAGCAGCTGCTGCGGCAACAGGCCGTGGAGTGACGGGCAGAGGATGCCGGGTGTACTGCTGGTGCAGCGGCATCGGGCGACAGGTCAGGTGGCGATTGGGAGCCCCCCGCTGCATGTGATGCTCCGCCGCATCCGGACGCGCCATGGGGCACACAGCAGTAGCCCGGCCATGCATGGTCCAGCAGCTGGGCTACGTGCGTGGGGCGCTCTCACGTACGGCATTCATTCTGTCGAAGCTGCTGGCTGAAGGCAGGCGATGGAGGCGAATCAAAAGCGCGAACAGTGCCCATAGGAGTGAGAGCGGAGTGAGAGCAGGTGACGTGAATACAGAGTACTCATTGCGAAGGCTGCAAGCAGCATGCTTGTTGGCACACAACAGGGAGAGCGCTGACGTTCCACAGAGATGTGATGGTTGCTTTGCGTTCTGCGGGCGGCTCTGATCTAAATGGGGTTGGAGACATCTGGCGACGGCGCATTCCAATTACATTACATTCCAATTACACAGCCGCTCGTGCAACCCGCGGGTGCGGACAACGAAACGTAGAGTAAAACATGTCTGTTCGCAGTGGCATGGTAGACACGGCACACGAAGTGTAAAGTCATGTCTCATGTTCATGCTTTTCGTGTGCACAGTAGGCACGTCTCGTCCTCCGTTAAAACCTCCTCGGCTCAAGCGGGATTCCTGGAGTAGCCACAGGACAATATAGGCGTCATCGGGGCATGGCAGCATGCCTGCAGCGCACACGATATTCCCGAACAAGATCTCGTCCAACTGCTGGTGGCCGCCGTGGCGAAGAACAACAACAGCGCACGCCGTACTGGCGTGCGCCTGCTGCCCGGTGCAGTCACAGGCATTGTACCTCGTGCGTTTCATCTCTATCCATGCCCCATGCAAGCTATGTGGCAAACTCTCTCGAGCCTTCGACCCAAAAGACACATTACGGTAACCGACCGCACCATATGCCACACGGCGCGCAAGTAAGGTGTCCACGATGCCCCGGCGGCACTCAGCGCTCACACGACCTTGGGGTTTGCAAACGAGCCACCGCCCTTAATGCTTGCAGCACGTGCCAACAGCCCCTTCCAAACTTTGCTGTCCGCAGCACCCGTGTCCCCGCTGCCCCCAGCAGCGCCATCGCCGCCACCAGCTTGCCCGTCGACTCCGCTCGGCCGACGCGCCGGCGCGCCGCTGGCAGGAGCAACACCAATGGCTGAGCTGCGGCGCATGCTCTTGCCGCCCTCGGCGCCACCCTTACCGCCCTTATCGCTGGCAAGGGGTTTGGAGCCCGTGATGGCGAGCGTGATGAGCTTCATCACATCCACCTCTGTGGGCAGCTGGCTCAGCATCTCCGTGATGCGCCGTTTCTGTTCGGGTGGCAGCCGTTGGGCCATGGTGTAGATGAGCGGTGGCTCAGGACATGGGGGACAATACTAAACCATGCGTCCATGTGGGCAAACCCATGGCGTGACGACACGACGCGCACACAACCTGCGCTAGCCTTGATTGCTCACCTCCTTGTGCATGCGCCTGAGCATGGGCATCAGCAGTCCGAACACGAAGACCGCAAACACCAGCACCAGCAGCACGAACAGCACCACGTGCATGATGACCACCTCTGTAGGAACAGGGGTACAGGCAACACAGCGGCAGGGTGGGGCATAGGTATGTGCACTGCAGATGTTAGCGCGTCAGCACAATGCCCTGCATGCAGGGCGCGTGACGCACACTTATTCCATGCTGAATGATGGTGCCGCAGCATATGACCACGCGTACCTTGAAAGTTCGAATCGATGAACGTAATCTCCAGGGCCGTGATCGTGCGGATGCCATCCACAGCGTCCTTATACCCTGCGGTTGGCGGGTAGTTTGGAGTGCGGACTGTGGGCTCGGGGGTCGACAGGTGTTGCACGCTGCTTGGGGAGTTGGCGATATGATTGACGGCAAGACTTCGTACGAACCCGCACACAACACAGCCCTGAGCCACACCCCAACGACTTACCTGCGTTCCAGATGAAGTCCCACTCCCGGCTGTCGTGGCCGGGCATGCCCACATCGGCTGGCGTTAGCCGCTGCAGGGGTTGGCCGCCATTGGCCACCAAGGTGGCGTTGGCGGCGGCGATGGCGTCCATGACCTCGGGAACGTGGCCTGCAGGCACAGCACCGGTCGTGGAGTCAACCATAGAGGACAGGGAACAATCCAAGTTGCGCAAGCGCCATACGCATGTTCGTGATCACGGCATGTCGTGTGCCCCGGGGCTACAGATTGGGCTTGGCCCAATCAAGGACGCGTGCTCACCGGCTTGCACCTCTGCCGTGATTGTCTCAATGGGCAGACCCACAGCCGCCGCTGTCAAAGCGATGGCGTGGCTTTGTGCGCTCAGGGCCTTTTCCGCCAGACTGGCCAATGACAGCAGCAGCTTAAACACGATTGCCTCAATACCGTTGTGCGTCACCTGTGAGCGGCGCGGCAATGGGGTGTACACAGTTTCACATGTGCCCGCTGCGTGCAACAGGTACACGCAGCACCGCATAAAGAACCCGAGCTGTGCAGATGGCGGCGGGTCACCCACCTCGTAGTACCGGTACTCAGGCCCGTCGCACGGCTCGAGCAGTCGCTGGCAGTCGCCGCCTCCAAAGAACCGCTGGAATAACGCTGGGCTCTCCTTGGCCAGGCCGTGGCTCACCACGCCCGGAAAAGTCTCGATATCGGGGCCTGTGGGGGCCATCATACGGCGCGCATGTTGAGGTGTGTGTGTGATGAATGCCGCCTGTGTGTTCTGGACAGCGCAACTGATCACGCATACAGCGCAACCCTCTCAACCCTTGCAAGTTCCCTTCACGCACTCCCTGCCGCACCAGCCACGCGAGCGGCGTCCACGCCCATGCGCATGGTGTAGTAGGCGTCACGCAGGCCCACGCTGGCGTTGTTGATCTCATTGATGTAGCGGTTGGCAAGCAGCGGTTCCTCCTGGGCCAGCAGCTCCTGTGCAAGGCAATAGGGTGGTGTAAGGCGAGGACAGCAGAGGCACGCGTGGGCGCGCTCATCATGTCTAGCGTGCTTGATGTTTGGCTGTGGCAGGTTGAGATGCCGTCAACAGAGGCGATGCAGCCATGCCCCCACCTGAGAGAAGAACACGGCCTTGCAGGCTCGATCCATATTGCGCTGTGCCACAGCCACCTGCGGGCATGCGAGAGCCCGTGCGTGGCGTGAGTTTCAGGCGCGGGCAGTTGATCAGCACGCCTTTTCTAGGTCACACATGTCCTTGCCCAGCGCCCTCACAAAACAATGCACCATGCCCAGCCGGCACCACAGGCTTCGAACATTGCAAGCTAGCCGCACCATGGCCACGTTCTGCGCGGTGGTGAGCGTGAGGATATAGCCGACCGAGTAGAAGGTGATAATGAGGATGGAGTAGGTCATGGCGATGGCCAGCATGGCAATAGACACGCGGCTGTTGCGCTCCAGCGAGCGCCGCGCCGGGGCGGAGCTGTCGCGGACCGCGTTGGAGCGGCTGCGCGCAGAAGGAAAGCGCGGCAGGTATCGCGCAGGGTCAGGCGGGTGTGCAGGATGCATGGGGGAGGTGGGCATAAGCAGTAGTACGGGCGCGAGGAAGGGAGAGCGACTCAGCTAAACCACGGCTGGTTTACACTCACCCAAGAATTTTTGCCTTAAGGGTGCTGAACCATCCGCTTGCGCCACCGTTGCCGGGGCCAGAGAAGCGCATGCTCGACTGCAGGCGCAGCAGTGGCGCCGATGCACCGGTGCCTCGCTCGTCGCCAGCAGCAGCCTCATCACCGTCCGGAATGGATATGCCGCCGCTGCGCTTGGTGCCCTTCACGATTGCTCCCTTGCCCCCTCCGTTCTTGCTATCGGACTGTCCCGCCGCAGCGTTACCCCTGCCGCCACTGCGGCCGCCAGCAGCAGTGCCGCCATGCCCAGAGTGGTCAAAGTTGGCGCGGCGCTTGGGGGCAGCGGCGTCCCCGCCTGCACCGTCGCCGTCAAGGCTGGTACGGTCGTCAGCAGCGGACAGCTCGGCCGCCTGAGGGTTGAAAGAGCCGCGTGAGGAGCAATAAACATAACCACTGATACTGAGAGCATACAGATCCTGGTCCAGTCCGTGTGCGACGTGTGTTGGCCTACTGGACAAACGCACGCACGTGCGTCGGCGGAAACGCTACCCACCTTGCCAGCGGCTGCGTCCTCGTCATCATCATCGTCGGACTCGTCGTCGTCGAGCAGGTGGGTGGTCTGGGAGGCCAGCGCGCGCGTGAGGCCTGTGTCAGTGGCAAGGTGGGAAGGAGCGCTTGAGCATCACCCGCGGCCGGCGGAACGGCAGCACAACAGGCACAGGCTCGGGAGGACATAGAACTGCAGTGCATGGGGCAAGCACACAGCCCTCACCGATGGGGATGGCCAGGAACGTGTCGTACAGCTTGTAGCGCTGCTCGCTCGCCATGCGCAGCAGGTAGATGAGGCAGGCCGCCGTGCAGCTGGACACGAGGAAGCCCTCAATGACCAAAAAGATAAGCTGCAGGTCGTTGACGCGCTGGGTGTAACCCTGAGCGTTGTCCTGTATGCAGAATGAAGGGGCAGGAAGGTATTGCTTGGACACTTGCTTAGCATGTCATGCACGCATGCGCATCTGGACCCCACCCAGCATCCTTCATAGACGCCACTTGCACACACCTGCAGCGCCATCCACACTTCCTGGGAGCCCTTGGCGAGCATTTGTACACTTCTGAACACAAACTGCCCTTCAAAGGTGTCCGCTGGAAATGTGTCGTTAGAACGCCACTGCTCATGATTTTGATGAATGGTTAGGGTCGCCACCAGAACCCGCGTCAGCAGATCCTGTGGAGGTGCATGGGGGTTGCGTTCAGAAGTTCCGATACCGCAAGGTTAATGAAGGTGTTGATGGTGTTCATCGGACATCGGGACTGCAGCTTGGGCAGGCTCTTAGGTCCCGGCAAATATGCAAGTGTTGCGCTGGCCGCTTACCCATGTGGTGACATTTGCAAACATGTCTGCGCCCGTGAAGGTGTTGTTGCCCACCCAAACCGTCAGCTGCTCGGTGTAGTACAGCAGTATGACGTCCGGGTCCCTGCTGTTGAGCAGGATGCTGCATGCAGAGACAGCGGGCGGTAATGAGCGCTTTGTTTCATTGAATGCAGGAGCACGTGGCCTGGCAAGCTATCAGCGCGCGAAGCTTCCGTCTCACCCATTGTTCATGTCGTTGTAGAGGTTGACGTAACGGTACATCTCGCTTGCAAAGAACTGCAGTTCAACGCGCAACGCGAGTTCATCAAGCGCAACAAGCAACGACGCGCACATGCACGCGCACGGTGCACCGTACGCAACACATCCTGGTGCCCACGTGCGTACCGGCGCGTCTGCCTCGACGTAGGTGTTGTTGGAGCCCTTGCCTCTGTAGGCCTGATCCAGGGCCCGCATGTACACGGCAACCTGCACGCCGCAACAACATGACAGGCGCATGGACCCATACGAGGGGCACTGCTTAATGACGAAGGAAGAATATGTGCAATGCCCCGTACTGTGTGTTCTGTACGTTGTGGAGCAAAAGGTCAGGCAGGTGCGGAAGGGCAAACTGCGCACCTTCTGCAGGTAGCGCTGGCCGTTACCCATGTCAGTCAGGGTCCGGAGCCCGTCGTTCTGCCACTGCGTGGGAACAGGAGCAACAGCGCTCACGTACTGTTGAAGTCAAACTCAAAGCATGACGAGTCGGACTGTCCCTTCTTTGGAATGTCGATTCATGGCGAGCTGAACACAACGGGCCAAGACACAGCTCGACGGGCCCAGCACTCACACTGATTGCGTCCATGATGAGCGCAAAGCACAGCACGTGCACCGCCATGCACGTGAAGATCACCGCCGCCACCAGCAGCTTGAACTTGCGCAGCCCCTGTAAGACGGAATAGGTTCCGAAGATGGGGCGAGGTAAGGTGCGGAGACCTGGAATGACGGGCCAGCATGCACACGGGGCGCAATGTCCATTCCGCACGGACCTTCTTGCTCTCGGGCGAGTCGATGAGCTTGATGAGCTTCTTGTACCGCTTGCCCCGCTTGAAGTCGCCGGTGCCGTCGCCGTCAGATATGCCCGATATGCCCGAGACGCCGGACGTGGCGCTGCGGGGTTGCAGGAGGTATGGGGCGACATGGATAGTACACGGTAATGTCAGGCATGACTCGCCATCCGCAGCACGTGTCAGCAATGGCCGAAGCACAGGCAGCTACGCACCTTTCACCGCCGTCGCTGCGGTTGTCGCTGTTGTCGACCACCATGCTCATGCCCTGACGCCCAGCAGCGGCACCGCTACCGGCACCACCGGTGACCTTGCTGCTCGGCGCGCCCGCCTCCAATCCGCCGCCTCCGGAAGTCAGCACGTCCACCCGCGCGGCGACTGCAGCCTCGTCGCTGCCGCGGCGAAGGCCAGAGCGACGTGTTGCTGCACCGCCGCCGCTGCCGTTGCCGTCGCTGCCGGCATCGGAGCCGCCTCCAGCACCCACACTGCCGCTACCGTCGCTGCCGTACTCCTCGCCCTCCTCCTCGACGCCGCCGATGCCCGCGGCGGACCTCACGGTGTTCTGGTAGTACTCGCCGTTGGACGTGACCCACTTGGAGATCTTGTTGGACGGTTCTTTCTTGAGCGCAGCGCCGCTGCCCTTTGCATCCTGCGGCTAGGCAGTAGTTGCAATATAGAGTGAGCACATGCTCAGCAACGGAAGCACACGCAAGAGATCAGGTCAGGCAAACGTTCACGATATGGAGCTACCCTGCTGCACATGTTTTTTTCACCGCAGTCGCGTCCCCATCCCACCTTGAATGCGGTAGTCGCAGCAACACCCAGCAAAGAAGTCGCCATGGCCGGTTGAACTGCAGTCGGGGAGGAGGGTTGTGATTAGGTATGATGGCATGCCAACAAACGTGGTGCGTTGCCACTGACATAGTTCCACAACCCAGTCTCACCATCATCGTCGTGGTAGTCCTCTCCGCCGCCGACGACCATTCCCGGCAGTGACGCCGGAGATCGGGGCGGGCTGTGGGCTCCACCATCGTTGCCGTCAGTGCCACTGCCGCTCCCGCCCAGCGCGCGACGCTCCAACTCCAATGCAGAATCTAACACCACTGCCGATTCAACACCATTACCCGAGACCAGAGCCTCTCCAGGAGCGCCCTCGCGTGCCTTGCTGCCCCGAGCCGCCAGTGGCCTCTCGCCGTTGCCACCACCAAGGGCGCCAGGACCCGAGCCGCGCATGGTGATGCCAGGTGACGGCATGGCCAGTGTCAGAGCCAGCGGCGGAGGTGGTGGTGGCAGCGCCGCCGCAACGCCCACCGCTGCCGGGTCCAGAGGCGACACCGGCGCACTGAGGTTAGCAATCACAGCGGCGGCGTGGCCCTCCGCTGCGGTCGCGGTGGCGTCCGCAGCGGCGGCCTCCCGGCCCATACGCGACAAGTCTTTCGCCAGGTTTGACTGCTGGACGCCTCCGTTGCCTGAGCCACCGGGGCCACGGATTGGGCTCCAGGACACAGGCACCGCCGCCGCCGCTACGACAGCTGAGGCACGGCGCCCGGCACCGCCCAGCGAGCGGGTGCTCGGCTCGCCGGGGGGCAGCGCGGCCGCGCCCGAGGCTGCCGTCATCATGGGCGGCAGCACCGACGGCTGGGCGCCAGCGGGCGCGAGGCGAATGATGGCAGTCAGGGCGCCAGCTGCGGCAGCAGCACCGGCGGCTCCAGTCGTGGCGGGAGCGCCGCCGGGCGGCAGTGGCTTGCCAACCATTTGCACGGCCAGCAGCAGGGGCCGGCCGTCGCGGTGCCAGCCCGGCAGGTAGTGAACTGGGCCCACCTTGACCGCGGCATCCTTCTCCGCCGCCGCCTGCTGCTGCTTGTTCGACTTGAGCGCGCTCTTCTTAGCGGCGTTGCCACCCACGTCGCCCGTAAGCAGCGTCATGGGCGTGTAGCCGGCCGGCATGGAAACAACCTGGGACAGCTCAGAGCCCAGGATGGAACCCGAGGGCTGGCCGAAGATCAGGCCCGCAGGCCGCACGCCGCCCTCCTCCGCCAGCCCCGCCACGCAGCCGCGGGGGTCCAGTTCAAGCACGCCTGTCAAGTAGAGCCCATCCGAGGGCGAGGGGTAAAGAGTAGCCAGGGGCAGAACGGGGACGCGCGCGTGACGTACACATGCTCCCCCACCCACCTGTGAGGCTCTCCGCCGCCCACAGCTCCACATGCACCACTAGGCGGCCCGGCGCCAGGGCGGGGTTCAG
Organism: Chlamydomonas incerta; assembly: GCA_016834605.1. NCBI lineage: Eukaryota > Viridiplantae > Chlorophyta > Chlorophyceae > Chlamydomonadales > Chlamydomonadaceae > Chlamydomonas > Chlamydomonas incerta. The sequence continues at coordinate 659,031 of JAEHOC010000049.1, read as the reverse complement.
CTGCTGGGCGCGCGGAGAGGACACGCCGCCACCGGCCCAGTCAGCAGGGCCGCCGCCGCGAGGGCGCACACGCACACGCGGCACCGCCACATCCAGCTGCGAGGGGCATGCAGGGCGTGTGAGTTTGCATGATGGTCGGACAACAGGCTGTCAACAATGAAACACATGTTGAAGCAACGCCACACCAGCTCTCACCCTCAGCACCGCCTGACGCGTGTTGCGCGCCAGGTGCGCGGCGGCACGCGAAGCATTGCCCATCGCCTCAGCCTCAGCCACCGCGGCCGGCGCCACCACGGCGACACGCCACGATACGCCGGGGAACTGCAGTGCCCTGTGACGTGATTGGTGTTGGGCTGCGTCAAAGAAGGGCGGCTGGAACAGGCGGCACATAACAACACAGCAGCTCGCACGGCGGCGCAAACAAGGCGCCGGTCGCCTAACAAGCCCGTCACATGACTCACATGGTGATCATGGCATCAAAGGTGCGCATGTTGAACTCAGCGGGCGGCTCGGAGCCGTAACAGCCAGTCGCGGTGCCGGAGGGGCTGGCGCCGCCGTTAGCGGCGGCGTCAGTGGCGCCCGCCACCAGGTCAGCGACAGCGGCCGCGGCGTCGTCGTCAGCGCCCCCCATCTCGCCGTACACTACCGACGCCGCCTCCTCAAGCAGGTCCCCTCCGGCAGCGCCACTAGCGCCATCGGCGCCGGCAGCATCAGCGATGCCCGACTCGGCCGCAACCTTGCTGCTGATGGCACCAGCAACGCCCGTGCTGCTGCCTAGACGGTGGCGAACAGCGCGGCTCAGGGCACCGGCACCAGTAGCGGCAGCTCCCACTGTGGTAGAGGTGCGGCGGACGGCGCCACCGCGGGGAGTTGTGGCGCTGGCGACTGCGGCACCAGCGCCGGAGGTGGCGCCAGCGGTGGCCAGCAGCAGCTCCGACTCGGGGCAGGGTTGTAGCGTGATGAAGTCCCAAAGGCGATAGCCCACAAGCTGCGGAAGAGGGCACGACAACAGGCTCCATTTTTACTCAAATCGAGAAGCTGGAGCAGGAACATGCAGGCAGCACGGCGGGGACGGAATGGCCAGGTGGCGCCCGCAAGCAGCTGAGGACGGCTCGAATGCACCGTGCCTCGCCCCTCCTCCCACCTCCTCCTTGGTGAAGCCGAACAGAGCCTCCAGCTCCTCGCCCATCGCCTTGGCCGCGGCAGCCGCGGTGGTCGGCCTCTCGACACCAACACCCGCGCCCTGCTCTCCCTCCGCAACGTCAGGCCCGGCCTCTAGCGTGGCCGCAGCTGCGACGGCCTCGGCCTCATCAACCACGGTGCCGGCCTCCGACACACGCACGCGCACGCGGCGCTCGGAGATGGCGGTGTCAAGGGAAGACCTGCAGGAACGGGAACCCAAGAGAACAGTGAGGTCCTGACCTACCTGGACCTCCATTCAGTCGCCCATGCTGGGCATATAATTTCCATCCTCACCTGGCCATGCGCACCACGTGTTGCGGCTCGCCGCCCTCCTCCCTCGAGTGCACCGCCACACGCACGAACACGGGCCGGCCGTGCAGACCAACCAGGCGCATCGTGGGGCGGAACACGCGCCCACCAGCGGCGGGGCCGCTGACGCTGACGGCAGTGTCTTCGGCGGCCGCCGTACGGCCGCCATGGCAGCCCCACATGCCGGACAGCAGCGAGGGCGCACCGCTGGCTGCGGCAGCTCCGGCAGCTGCGGCACCAGCTGCACCTGGGGTACCAGCACCCATCTGGATGATGGTGGACGCAGGGATGCCGGTCCCGATGGCCTGCAACGCAGATACATTTCGAAAGCCGAAAGACGTGATGAGGCGTAGACGCTGGTGAGTGCAAGCGCACACAGCAGGACACGCACCTTGGCCAGGTGGCGGGAGTGCAGGTAGCGCCAGGGTGCAGGCAGGAAGTCGTCCAGGTTGCGCAGGGCGGCGCTCTCGGCGGCGGCGCCCAGGCCCTCCAGGCCGCCGCCACCCATGCCGCCGCCGCCACCACCGATCGCGGCCTCGTCGGCACCCGCGGAGGCACCCAGCAGCTGTGGGACCGTAGCAGGGGCGTCAGGCGTAAAGAACAACGCACCCGACGCAAGCTCATGTCTTCAACTCGTCAATGCCCAGTTTGCATGCCCCTCACCTTGGCCAGGTCTCCACTCATGTGCTTGATGCCTCCACGCTTCTCGACCACCATCAGCAGCTGGGGCTCCGTAGACACCAGGCGCAGCACAAACTCCAGGATGGTGCGGGAGGCGTCGGCGGAGTAGGGCAAAGACGTCACATGGCAACCAAGCGTGCGATGGGCTAAAGTGTATGCATCAATGTGATAGCAGCAGCTGCGTACTGCTTCAACTCACCCATGGTGACGGTGACGCACACCTCGCGAGCCTCGTCGTACTTGTGCCGCACGAAGCAGTGGTTACCGGGTTTATCGACTGTGCCGCCATTAGAGGAGCCCGGGGCGCCGTGGTGGCTGTCATCGGCAGATGGGGGCCGGCCAGCCTCAGCCTCGGCGATGAGACTGGGAAAGGGAGGAAGGAGAGAAGGCAACGGCAGTCGTTAATTAACAATCTCCAGTGTTGGCATGGTAAGTCTTAGGTGCGAAACAACTTATACAGAGCTGTCAGCTCACCGCTGCACCAGCTTTTGCGAGTCGCTCAGGGCCTTGCTGGCGCTCCAGCCGTCTTCCTCGCCGCCGAGGCCGGCGGCGCGCGAGGCAGCGGCCGCGGCGGCGCTGGAGGCGTGGGCGCGCAGCAGCGAGCGCAGCTGAGTGCCCACCACGTCGGTGGGATACAGGCTGTGGACAGGATGGGGATGAACGGCGTGGGGAGGTGAGCATGGTGGGGGTAATGAGCATGGAAAGGCGGCGAGCGAGAGGTCGAGGGCTCCACGCGACATGCTCACACCCACCCCACCACCCTACCCGAAGCAGGTGACGAAGCCGGCGTCGCAGCACACGATGAGGCCCTCGGGGGTGGCCCATAGCCGGCCCACGCCCGGCTCCTGCGGCGCCGCCTCCAGCAGACCGATGAACACACTGTCCTCGCCCATGCCTGTGCGAGCGAGAGGGCCACAAGCACGTCGGGGAATCGCCTGCAGCCTCAGCCCCGTGCTGCTCGGGTGCTGCGCGCCTCCCTTCTACCTGCCATCCGCGGTCTTACCCGAGGCGCGGCTGACGTCCAGCTGCACCGGAATGGCGACACGCTCGCGGTGCATGCCCAGCACCTGCGGGAGGCAGTGAGAAAGGCTTGCGGATGTGGGCGCGGAAACCCAGCTGCGTAACACCAATGTCAACGTAAAGGGCATCATGTGCACAGTGCACTCAACATAACAAGGCAGGCGAGGACGCTGCTTAAATCCATGCCGCCCCAGGCTCACCGGCCGCCTGAAGACGGGCGCGGCCTGCATGCCGCTGTCGATGTAGCGGCGCAGCAGGCCCGGGTGGCGCTTGGCGTCGTGGCCCGCCATCAGCACCGTCACGTTCTTACCGTCCAGGTCGCCTGGGCGATGATGGGTCAGCGTGCGGTAAGGGCGTGGGATCAGTGGGTGAAGTGCAAACCGGTGGACCTTAATCAGGGGCTCCTCGCACTCCTCAGCCCCGCAACTCACCCTTGCGGTACCCAAACATGGACATCAGCTTCTTGTTGACCATCTGGATGTCGCCGAATGCGTTGACCACCAGCACGCCCTTGTCCACCTCGTCCATGCGGCCGATGGGCGTGCCGTCGGGCAGCGTGGGGCCGTCGCCGTCCGCGTCCCGGTTCTGCTCGATGCGGTCGGCGTGCGCCGAGTACTCGGCCGCGCCCCAGGGGTCCTGCTTCACGGTCTCCAGGAACCGGGCGTACAGCCGCACCAGGCGCGGGCTGTTGCCGTACATCTCCAGTACGGCGCGGTAGGCCATCTCAGCCTGCCACGTGCATGGGCAAGGTCATGCGCAGCAGGGGAAGGGAAGGCCACATACGCAGCTGACCCACATCGCTGCGCCCGACCACCATGACAGCCTGCCCACCTGCTTGACGCTGGTGTCGATCTCCTCCAGGGAGCGGCTGAGCGAGCGGAAGGACACGCTGCTCGAGTAGCCCAGGATGCGCCTGTGTAGGGCAAGGGGCACCGGGGCAGATGGCGGCAAGTCAAGTGGACAGGTTGAACGAGGTGCACAATGGATGCCCCTGACGGCTTAATGCGGGACACACAGCGGCGGCCTCACACATGCACCACGCCCCAGCCCCGCTCCTCACCAGAAGTTGGCCATGGCCTGCAGGGCGTCCTTGTGGTGGCGCAGCACCATGCGCTGCTTGCGCTGGTACTCCACGTAGCTGTGCGGCAAGGCGTGGTGGCGGGAAGAGGCATGGGTTTGGAGCAAAAAGGAGGCATGTTATTGTTCCATGGAGCACCGCTGGGCGCCATGAGCAACAGCTTAGAGCGCAACAGCAATGAGAACAGACACGCCAACTCGTACGCCACTCACCCCAGCAGGTCCATGCTGCCGCCCTTGCCCACGGTGCTGCTCGCGGCCTTCTGAGTGGCCTGCTGCTGCCGCACAAACAGCATGAAGCGGCACATGGGGCCCGGGTCCAGCTTGCGGGCGGCCTGCCGGGGCGAGCGAGTGGGAGTTGGAGACGAGGAAGCGAACGGAGAGTGGCCACCGCACAAAGTGGGCACTGCGGACCCAGGTGACCCTCGCGCCCTCCGCTAGCCCCGCTGCAGCAGCGACCCACCTCGAGTTGCTTGCCACCCGTCTGGCTGAAGCCCAGAACATCCTGTCAGAGGAGAGAAGCAGCATCCCAGGGAGGAGCGGGAAGGTTGTCGCGGGTGGCATGCGAGGTGGGGGCCAGGCCAAGCGCGAACCCGGCCGGGGCACACCTCCAGCAAGGACGCGGCATGCTCCAGCCATTTGTGCAAGCCACAGAGATAAAAGCCCTACGAGCCCGGGGTTTAAACATCAAGCTTGGCACGAATCGCGCAAGCTGTCAATCGAGTTATTGGTCTGAAGTTTGTTGCGAGTCGGTGTGATAACATATAGAATTTGAGGTGACACGGCACACGAGCGAAAACAAGGCTACGAGAGCGAACTTTGAGCACGAATGCAAACGGAGCGCCAGAGCAGTCAGTCCGCGAAGCCTTCACAAGTCGCATAACTACGAGAGGTAATTCTAAAGATATTCCGCTAGGTGACGGGGCAGTCTATCAAAGTAGGCAAATCCCCTTCTCATCCCCCCGGCACGGTTCGAGCGGTCGCTGAGCCCTCAACTCACCCTCCCCCCGACCTCAATTCACCCCACCACCACCACCACCACCACCACCACCTAGCACCACACTCCAGAATTTACCCCAAACCGTTCACATGGACACCCCCCTCCACACGCACAATGCGCCAACAAGAAACGCACCAGTAGGAAGTTGGCGTACACCAGGTTGACGTAGGAGCTGCCAGGGAAGCGCGCCACGCCGGCCTTGATCAGCTCCTGCGCGCGCGTCACGGCCACCTTGTCCAGCTGGTACCGGTCCGCCCATACACGGCAGGATCGGGCGGCAATCTCCACGTCACGTGGGTCGTAGAACCCAAAGATGTCCTGGGGCTTGACTTTCTCGGGATCGGTAGACCTGCAGGCAGAGTGTGGAACAGTTCGTGAATGGTGAGTCCTCAGTGAAAAGGTGGGGTGACGCCGGTCTGGAAACGGGGTCAAACTTGGGTGGGTTACAATGGGTGATGTAACCGTCAGACAACATACCTGAAGGCCTTGAGCGCGGCCGACGTGAACCACGCCCGCCGCCACCAGCTCAACAACGATCCCACCACAAACAGCGGGACCAGGCCAATGCCCATGATCAATGTTAGCGTGTGGCGGGTGTCGACTGCGGTGTCGGGCAGCGCAACCACCGCCACCTGCAAGTGCGCGTGGGACAAAAACAAGGGGCAAGCCAGGGTTAAGTGGGCAAGGTTAGGGTATGGGGCGGGCAGGGCGCAAGAGACGGCGTGCACCCTCACCCCCTCACAGAGCACTGCGCCAGCTTTCTCTCATCACGCACCTGCAGCGCCGCCACGCCCGCCATGGCCACCGCACAGCCGGACTTGAGGTCGCCCACCCAGCCCACCTGCGTGACACGAACAGAGGGCGTGCAGCATAGGGTGAGTGACGCGGCTATTATGACTTATGAGGAATGACGAACCAGCGTCCGGCATGGACCTAGCGGTGACAGACGCTCTGGCTCCCACCCACCAGGTGCGGCGCCCAGCGCAGGTAGCACCAGGCCAGCCAAAAGGCCAGCAGCAGGTAGGCGGCGGAGGCGACCTTGGGCCAGCCGCCGATGAACGTGCTGACCAGCGTCATCAGGACCTTGATGAAGAACGCGGTGACCTCGGCGCCGCTGTGGCCCAGCGCCTGCGGGGACTTGCTGGTGGGGTTGACCTCCACCTCGCTCATGTTGACCAGCATGGCCACCAACACAAACACGCCCAGCAGCACGCCCGATACCACCGCCTGGGCCAGCTGGGGCAGCGCCGAGCAGCCTGCGCGGTGAAAGGGTAACCGCGGTGGGGGAAGACGGGGACGTGGTTTACACTGTCAAGGAACGCCATCGGCCGTGATGAAAGCCCCGCCGGCCGCCGCCCAACTCACTGTAGTCTGGGAACAGCTGCATCATGAGGAACAGGCCGCTGCTGGCCGGGGCGGTGTAGTTGCAGCTAATGCCCAGCTGCAGGAAGTTGAGCGAGGTGATGTCGAACACCTGAAGGAACACGTAGCTGAAGCCGCGGACCATCTTGATGGGCCACACGTAGTCGAACTTCTGGTTCCGGAAGCTCACCGCCACCCAGCCGCACAGGGCCAGGTTGAGGCACAGCAGGGTCGCCAGCGTGTACAGCAGGCCCACGTACCAGCCGTACCTGCGTTCAGCAGTGAGCCAAGAAGGTGCGCATGGTATTGCACGTTGGCTACTGTGTTCCCGAAGGCGCGTAGTGATGGGCGGACACACGCATGTGCCCGTGTTCTTACACACGCAGCAGCAGCACACGCGTGCCTTGGCTAATCTAATAAGGGTGAGCCGCAGTGAATCTCTCTAGCTAGGTTTCCGTAGCTGTTGGCACGCACGTACGCAAAAGACAGCATGAGACGACGAGGGACATCACATGTAACCTTTCACAGCGCTCACCCAATGTTGGCAAGCCAGCCGAAGGAGAGCACCGACACGCCCTTCCACAGCATCGAGTCGGGGTCGATGTCCCAGCCATACTGGGGCGTCAGGATCTGGGTGTACACCTGCCACACGTCCAGCAGGATCTGCAGGGGCATGTCCGCATGTGCGATGCACATTCGGCTGTGAGCACTAACAGTTCACAAGCAATGCATTCAGCGTGCGTGGCAGTGCGTGGCAGGTTCCAGATAGCAGGTGGCGGTCGGGGAAGGCAGGGCTTGAGGCAGGGGCGCTGTGGGCCTTGAGCCCATGATGAATACCCACAATCTCCCACCTTGAGCAGGATCCAGTGGTAGAATATGTCCTGTGTGTTCTTCTCCTGGCTCAGCGTGAAGAGCACGCCGAAGACGGCGCCCTCGAGCCCGGGCCTCTGCAACGCGTGGCGGCAGTACAGAGCGGGAGTTATATGCGCCGCATGGGCCGTCTTCTAGCCGGTGAAGGTTCCATTGTGGCCCTCAATACAAGTGGCTCCCGAGTCTGAAATGAGACCGACGGAACGCGGCATGCTTAGCGTGCGGCCGCGTTCGATAGCTGGGCTGACAGCGCTCGTGGCCAGTAGTGCTTAGCGCCTTACACGTTGTGCCTGATACTGCGCGGCACCCTCAGTCTAGGTGCGTAACGCCGCGGGGCTGCGCGGGGCGAATGCAGCGGTCCTGTACCGAATCGGCTCACCGCTGCGGTCTCGCCATCGCCATCGTCGGTATCGCCTGGTTCTTTATCATCCCTGGGCATTAGGAGGCGACGGAAGCAGATTGAGGCAAGGCTTGAAGCAATGCCATGCACTACGCCCCTCGCGGCGCCTTGGCGCGCAATCGCACGCTGTGCGTAGCGGCGCTAGCTTTGAGGAGGGCGACCGTGTATCTGTTCCGCGTCGCTTGCGGCCCCGGTCCGTCAGCATGTCGATTCGCGGCCCATATCCTCTTTTCCGGCCGCACCTTATTTTTGGGAGCTTCGTAGACATCCCGCTCACTCCACTACTAGCTACACTTGGAGCGGGTGCCATCGTGGTCGCGGCGCTGAAGTAAGGCCGTAGGGTCTCCAGGTCCTTGCGGCTCAGCGCACGTCTGTTGTGCCACAGTAATCAAGCTGCGATGCTTTTAATATGTCAGAGCAGGCCACCTGGGTAGCGCTCTGCTCGAGGAGCAACTGATGTGACCAGTACAGCTTTTACAATCCGCTCAATGATGATTTAAAGGCCCCCGTTCGCGTACAAATCACTTTGTTACGCAAGTTTGTTGCAAGCATATCGCTGCAGCACTCTTGTGTTTGCCGCCGAACGGCCCGCGGTGCGTTGGAGCTGCTGCCGGAGTGCTGGGCGGGGCTTTGTTAGCCGCATTCTATACACTCCAAGACAGTAATTACACAGCCCGTGATGACCCCGTATTCGTGCAAGGAGGCGGGAAGGGACGGCGAGCACTCGGCGGTCGGCTTCGACGCGATGAAAATTTATACAGATTTGGAAGCCCACAAAATCAGGGAACACGTTGACGTGCTGGGGTCCTGGCGTTGAGGCAGGGCACCTGGGCGGGTTTGACGGTTAACGATACGGTAGTGCGAGAGGAGGGCTGGACTCCGACTGGGGGCGCCCCCAGGTTCGGACCGAATAAGCCGGTACCCCCAAGTTCGGAATCAGCCGGCACCTCAGTCGGTGCTGGTCGGTGGCAAGAATCAGTCCGAGGGCGGTGGCACGCACGCAGTTACCGCGGCCAGGCAAAGCACTACCGTCTGACCTACCGTATGCGGTGTGCTGGACGCCCGACGAGCAGTGCCGCGAGGGGTGCCGCAAAGCCGGCAACGCGCCCCAGATGCTCCTGTGCAACGGCTGTGACGGCGGCTGGCACCTGCGGTGTTTGGGCGGCCTAAAGGAGGTGCCGTCGGACAGCTGACTGTGCCAGCACTGCACGGGTGTTCGCAGCTGCCTGGCGCCCGCTCGGTGCGCGCCGGCCCGTGCTCGCGGGGCGCGGGGCGGCCCCAGTCCGCAGGCGATGGCGGTCCGCGCCCATGCGGTCGCGCGGTCCGGCACCCCGCGCACTGGCGTTGGCGCGGCGGCCTGGAGGTGGAGCCGGCACGCGCAGCGGGCCCAGCGCCTACCGGTGGACGTGGCGGCCGCGGCCGCAGGCGCCCCGCTGCTCAGCGGCCGCCGCCGTCCCCGCGGCTCCCGTCCCCCGTCCCGCCATCGCGGCGCAGCCAGCCCCCGGCACCCGAGCCCGTGCCGGCGCCGCTGCCGCAGGAGGAGCGCCTGCCTTCGTCTCCCCCGCCCGCGCCCTCCGGCACGGCTCGGAAAAGTCGGCGGCGGAAGGCTGCCGTGGCGCCGGCGCTGCCCGAGCCCCTGCCGGCGGCGGCTGTGGCGCTTGCCCTCCCCCCGGCGCCGCAGCTTCCGCTGCCGCCGCCACTTCCCCCGGCGCCGCCACTCCCTCTGCCGCCACCGCTACCGGCGCCGCCGCCGCTCCCGGGGGCGCCACCCTTCCAGCGCCTCCTGGCGCTGCCGGCGGGCCTGCCGCCATGCTGGTGGATCCGCGGTCGGCTTTGGGACGGCGCGGCCCCCAGGACGCCGAGGGCCTTGATGAGGCGCCCGCCGCCAAGCGCGCGGACACCCGCGCCGTCAGGGCCGCGGGCTCTGGCTTGCGGGCTGGTTTCCTGCTGTCGCCGGCTGGGCGGCGGCCGCCGCCTTCAGCAATTGGAGTGGCCGGCAGCGCGGCTGGGCCTGTGAGCAGCTCTCTGGCTGTCGGCGGCCCGCGTGGCAGTGGTGGCGGCCCGCCCGGCGATGGCGCATGGGCGGCGGGGGTGGGCTCGGAGTCTGACGTGGGTGGTGGCGAGCGTGACTACGGGTCCGTCCTGTCCGCGGCGGACGTCGCGGCATTACTGGCTGACCACGATGAGGCGCCCAGCCCTGGCACTACGTTCGAGGCGGTCCTGCAGCAGGCGCTGTGGGACGCAAGTGATCGGTACGCGGTGTGCTGTCGTGGCTCTGGGCGCGCTTCGGTCCTGCGGTCCCTCCGTGGAGACGTCTGCGCCTGGGAGCGGGACTGGTTGGCGGACGGTGGCCCTCCCGTGTGCCCACGAGGCCTGGTGCCGCAACTGCTCGAAATCGCGGCGCGCGCGGATGCGGAGTTGTTGCGGGCGATCTTTGCGTGGCCCCTCTAGTGCGCTGACCCGGTTTGGCGGCGTGGTGCGTGTGTGGCTGAGTTTGGCCGTGAGCCAGTGGTGGTTCCCGTGCGTTCGTTGGTCTGTGTTTTGGGGACGGCGGGTGCCTGAGTTCCCCGGTCTTGCGTGGGGCCTGTGGCCCGGTCTGCTGCGGTCTGGTGCAAGGGAGGTGGTCTGGTGTGTGCATGCCTGCCCTTTGATGCTCTGTTCTGAGAGTTTGGTGGTTGCTTCGCCTGTTTTATGGGGGCCCGGTCTGCCCTTGCTTTGCCCCGGAGGGTTGCCCTTGGGTTCGGTGGCTGGTGCAGTGGTCTCTGGTGTTCTGCCTGCTCGTGCTGCAGGTTGCGTGCCCGTGTCTGTGTTGCTGTGCTTTTCCCCTTCCTTCTCCTTTGTAACCACTCACAGAATTTTTTGCGTGGCTCCGTGCGAGTGGGGCGCGGCGCCTGGACGAGGCGGGGGGGACCTGAGGACCCCGTACTTCGAGATCAGGAGAAACAGAAAAGGCCATGGTGTCTTTAATGGTGCAACTTCTCTCATGGTGCCTGGCGTAGCCTGGCGGACGCAGGGCGGACGTGCGAGCGCACGCCAGTGATTTGCTAGCCGCGGCAGTCTCCTCCTCTCAAGGCAACGGCCTCGTGCAAATTCTAGCCATGCCTATCTTCCCCTCCACCTTACAGCATCTGCGGCCTTTTCAGGTTGTCCTGGTCTCGGGGTTAGCGGGGCCCTAGGCCCCCCCGCCCAGTCCAGGCGCCGCACCCCGCCCGCACGGAGCGGCCACCGAAACGGCCTCCCCACGTCCTTTTTGGTGCAGCACACATCCCCGTAGTTCCCCGAAAGGGACAAGAAGAGGTGTCTTTTCACGCCACGTCTACCGTGCGTCTACCTCATCTCCAGAGCAAAGCTAATCAACCAGTAATGCTAGGATGAAGAAACAATGTCATGCGCAAGGATGCCCAGACAGATTATGGCGCCCAGGCGGCCCTGGTTAGGCACACACTCGACCGAGTAAACCCACACCAACCTGTATGTACTTAACCAGGGCTGCAGCTAATATGGCAAACAAGCTCACGCCGTACGTCGTAGAATCACGTGTCCAACCGGAATATCACGCACCGAAACAATGTCATGCGCAAGGATGCCCAGACAAATTAAGGCGCCCATGTGGCCCTGCCCTTGCAATCCCTTTCCAATCCGCTGGGCGCGGGCAGAGGGGGAGACGATTGGCGCAATGCAAGTTTTGATTTGCTAGGAAAAGTTGACAAAGGCCGCGGTGCCGCGTAGCTTCTTCAAGTCCAATCATGCACAGCATGAGCATATGCCACTAGACAAATACGTGTAGAATGCAGGTCCGTCCGCACCGATACAAAGCAATTCATGCGAGTGTTAATTCAAGTTCATGCAAGCTAATAATGCGGTCCTAATGATGTCGAAGCGGTCCTAATGATGTCCATGCGGTGCTAATGATGCCCATGCGGTCCTGTCTTCAGGGGGCCGAGCGCGCCAAGCTATTCGTGCGTATAAGGATTCAAGTGCGACGTGCATGCACACAATTCACATGATCTGGCACAGCACATGTCAGCATACAGAGTACGGATGGCTGCTTCCGGATGCGCTATAACACACACGCACCCAGAGGTTCCACATGACGCTGGAACATTAGTTCAACGCCAGAGACCCACTTAAAAATGATAACCTGATAACTGCGGCACAGGACTCCGTGCGTAGCGAGGCGGCTCTGGCGGCGCAAAATCGAACCTGCCCGATGGCTCTAATGGCTGAGCGCAATGAAGCGCCCTGAAGACATGCCTTGCCAACGGCAACACGCGGCAAATGCATCCCGGCAGAAACTAAGGGAATGGGAACACGTTTAAAGTTGTTGGCAGCCCCAACCAAATATTCACACGCTCACGCGTGCTTGGGGCTGGCAAACGAGCCGCCACCCTTCACACTAGCGGCGCGTGCCAGCAACCCCTTCCACGCCTTGCTGTCCGCAACGCCCGTTTCGCCGCCGTCACCAGCAGCGGCACCGCCGCCACTACCACCACCGGCGGCGGGCAGTTCCGTCGCATTCAGCCGCCGTGTTGGCGCGCCGCTGCCTCCGTCGTTGGGGGCAACGCCAGTGCCATTGGCAGCGGCAATGCCGAGCGCTGAGCTGCGGCGCATGCTCTTGCCGCCCTCGGCACCACCCTTGCCGCTCTTGTCGTTCGCGATGGGGCTGGAGCCCGTGATGGCGAGCGTGATGAGCTTCATCACGTCCACCTCCGTGGGCAGCTGGCTCAGCATCTCCGTGATGCGCCGTTTCTGCGCACAGATTAGGCGGTACGAGCATTGGGTACTGTAATGCCCCGAGGATAGCAAACTCTCAAGCCAGCAGCAGCAACACACAATCAAGGGGTACAGACCCCAACGCTGACGTGCAATCAGCGAGCGAAGTCAACCTTGATGACTCGTATTCACGCACCTCCTTCTGCATGCGTCTGAGCATGGGCAGTAGAAGACCGAACACGAAGACCGCGAACACCAGCACCAGCAGCACGAACAGCACCACGTGCATGATGACCACCTCTGTAGGTAGGTAAGAGGGGCGCGTTGGCGTACGGCGCATAGACAGGCAGGTAGCGCGCATGGCAATAAGCATTGGAGAGGCTATCGCAGCGTACAGCGCCGATACTAGAACCATACGCCAGGGCGCCCTACACACGCACAGCACGTAAGATGAGACAGGCAAGCCGGGACCACACGCACGTTGGAAGTTGGCGTTGATATACGAGATCTCCAGAGCTGTTATGCGGCGGATGCCATCCACAGCGTCCTTGAAGCCTGCATTCAATCGAGGAAATTGCATGGGCAGTTGGTTAGGGCCTTCGGTCGAGGCTCGGGGTGGGACAGTGGGTACACACCGAGTACACACGCCTGTACCCGGGGCTTCCTTGGCCCACCCAGGTGACCAGCTAGCCGCGGATGGCAACAAAGCAACAGCCCGTCCTGAGCCACAACCGATAAACGCACCTGCGTTCCAGATGAAGTCCCACTCCTGGCTGTCGTGTCCGGGCATGTTCATTTCGGATACCGCTGGTAGGCGCACTGCGGGCCCTCCGGCGGCCACTGAAGTCGTGTTGGCGGCAGTCACAGCGTCCAGCACGACGTCGAATTGACCTGGGGAGGGTGATGCGTGATTGCAGGTGAACTACGCGCTACAAAAAGACTCAAAGATCAAGATCCAAGGAACGGTAGATAACCCACGGCAGATAACCCGAGAACAACTTGCACTGGCGGATGAAAGCTGCTCCGCTTCGTCAGCACCACGCACGCCAACCCTCGACTCACCGGCGTCCAGCTCGGCGAGGATTGTCGAAGCGGGCACCCCAACAGACTGCGACACGGCAGCAATGGTCCGCTGCTCCGCACCCTGGGCTTTGTCGGCAAGCGCTTTCACCGACAGAACCACCTGGAAGATAATTGCCTCTATACCTCCGTGCGTCACCTGTACCGTCGTCGCAGAAACAAATGTTGAGGGTGGTGTGATGTGCCAGAAAGGCGAGGGAATGAGGAGCGCAGCAGCATGAACTGAAATGCAGCGCAGACCCACCTCATAGTAGCGGTAGTCAGGCCCGTAGCAAGGCTCATTCAGGCGCTGGCAGTCACCAGTGCCGAAGAATAGCTGGAACTGCGCTGGGCTCTCCTTAGCCAGGCCATGGCTCACCACGCCCGGGAACGTTTCAACGTTGGGTCCTACACGGGCGTGTAACGATGCAGTTCAATGCGCGTGTTCGGACGAAACCTGCGGGCAGCAGTAAAGACATGCATACCAAGTCTACCCCCTCCGGCACACCACAGGCGCGCACACTGTCGGACAAACCCACCAGCCACGCGCGCGGCGTCCACGCCCATGCGCATGGTGTAGTAGGCATCACGCAGCCCCACGCTAACGTTGCGAAGCTCTTTAATATAGCGGTGGACAAGCAGCGGGTCCTCCTGTGCCAGCAGCTCCTGTGCGGGTGGAAGGGGTTGTATGTTCGGCAGCGCGGTACTGCGGTGCTCGAAGAGCAGGATGCATGACGTACCCATAAACGCCCGCACAACCTGCGACCCGCACACGCACCTGTGAGAAGAACACGGCCTTGCAGGTTCGCTCCATGTTGCGCTGCGCCACAGCCACCTGTGGGTGTAGACAGCAAGCGGGAGCACGCGTGCCTAGTCAGCAGGGGCAGCGGGGGCATTTGGGGGCCACGCAGGCGAGGCCCACAAGCACACAAGGGCACGGGGCGCATGCAAGCCGCACCATGGCCACGTTCTGCGCGGTGGTGAGCGTGAGGATGTAGCCGACCGAGTAGAAGGTGATGATGAGGATGGAGTAGGTCATGGCGAGGGCCAGCATAGCGATGGACACGCGGCTGTTGCGCTCCAGCGAGCGCCGCGCCGGGGCGGAGCTGTCGCGGACCGCGTTGGAGCGGCTGCGCAGGGCGGAGGAAGGATACGGTGGTATGCATGGAGCGAAGGGCATGGCTAAGTACCGGCCCCACAAACTACGAGGGAGGAGAGGTCAAGGCCATTTGCCAATTGATTTTCACTCACCCCATAAGCTTGGCCTTTAGGGCGCTGAACCAGCCGCCCACGCCATTGTTTCCGGGTCCAGAAACGCGCATGCTCGACTGCAGGCGCAGCAGCGGCGCCGACGCGTCATTGGCTCCCCCGGCCACGGCCGCTTCGTCGCCGCCTGACGGGGAAGCGCCACCGCCGCCACTGCGCCGGGCGCCCTTAACGCTGCCTCCTCGGCCTCCACCATTCTTATTTCCAGACTGGTCTGCTACCCAGTCACCGCTTCCACTGCGGCGGCCGCCGGCATTTACAGTAGCTCCGCCATGCCCGGAGTTGTCAAAGTTGGCACGACGCTTGACAGGGGCAGCGGCACCCTCACCGCCCTCGCCGTCGCCGTCGACACTGCCGTGGTCGTCACCGCCAGCCTCGGCCACCTGTCGATGACATCGGATCCCGCATAAGGTGGGGTGGAGTTTGATGCGATACGATAAGTGCTATGCTGGGTCGCACTACAGGGGCCCTCGAGTCCCATGGCCACGTACATGAACGCGCAGTGCTCAGACCAGCACTGACTATACCGGTGTAAGGTGGGGCTCTCTGGTCCCGTGCATTACGCGTGTGTTGGCATGGGCCCAGACGCCCGCAGCAATGCTGCCCACCTTGCCGGCGGCTGCGGCGGCTGCGTCCTCGTCATCATCATCGTCTGATTCGTCGTTGTCCAGCAGGTGGGTGGTCTGGGAGGCCAGCGCGCGCGTCAAGCCTGTGTCGAGTGGGAAGGCGGGAAGGCGCGTTTGAGCTTCACCCGCGGCCGGCGGAACATGAGCACAACAGACACAGACTCGGGAGAACTGCAGTGCATGGGGCAAGCACACAGCCCTC
This sequence comes from Chlamydomonas incerta, assembly GCA_016834605.1. NCBI lineage: Eukaryota > Viridiplantae > Chlorophyta > Chlorophyceae > Chlamydomonadales > Chlamydomonadaceae > Chlamydomonas > Chlamydomonas incerta. The sequence goes on along the minus strand of JAEHOC010000049.1, from coordinate 643,264 downwards.
ACCGATGGGGATGGCCAGGAACGTGTCGTACAGCTTGTAGCGCTGCTCGCTCGCCATGCGCAGCAGGTAGATGAGGCAGGCCGCCGTGAAGCTGGACACGAGGAAGCCCTCAATGACCAAAAAGATAAGCTGCAGATTGTTGACGCGCTGGGTGTGGCCTTGAGCATGATTCTACGCGAAGAACACGGAAAGGTGGTGTGGCTGCTCGGTACGTGCATTTACGGTCGGCGTGGCTGTTCGTGGCGTGTGCGCTCCTGAGTGTGCTAGCCTTGACCCCACTGCCCAGCCGTATGCCACGCACCTGCAGCGCCATCCACACTGCCTGGGAGCCCTTGGCGAGCATTTGGGTTCCTCTGAACACAAACTGCCCTTCAAATGTGTCGGCAGGATAAATATCCTTCGCGTGCCACCCCTCGTGGTTCTGATACACGGTAAGAGCCGCGACCAGAATCCGGGTGAGCAGGTCCTGTTGAGATGTGGCAGACAGGTGTGTCCGACGGGTAAGTGGAGGTGCGGAGGGGAGTGCGCGATTGTCAGGGCGCAACCGCGAGGGGGCACAGGCCCTACACCAGCGGCGGACCGAAACATGGGCATTCATTATGACCAGGTTGATACAAGAGAGGCAGTCAGGGTGCTGGATGAATGCGTGGATCACAGGATGCTGAGCTACACGTGGTTGCAGCATGAAACAAGTGTGGCGCTGACCGCTTACCCATGTGGTGACGTTAGTGAACATTTCTGCGCCCGTAAAGGTGTTGTTGCCAATCCACACCGTCAGCTGCTCGGTGTAGAAGAGCAGTGTGATGGACTGGTGCCGGCTGTTGAGCAGGATGCTGCGAGGCGAGATGACGGGCGCAACCTCTACTTTCAACTGGCTGTGTTGCGGTCAGGCAACCTGAAGGCCAGTGATCCGAACCCGGCGCCCGCCAACATCTTGCTTGCCAGACCAGTAGCTCACCGGTTGTTCATGTCATTGTACTGGTTGAGGAAGCCGTACATCTGGCTGGCGAAGAACTGCAAGTCAGGACACACAGGTAACGAGGACACGTGAGTTGGAGCGGGAAATTAGGGAAGTAATTGACGGTGCTGACGTGTAATCCGGGCGCGTAGCATGCACTTAGAATGACGAGCCCACGTACCGGCGCGTCTGCCTCGACGTAGGTGTTGTTGGAGCCCTTGCCTCTGTAGGCCTGATCCAGGGCCCGCATGTACACGGCAACCTGCACGCCGCAACAACATGACAGGCGCATGGACCCATACGAGGGGCACTGTTTAATGACGAAGGAAGAATATGTGCAATGCCCCGTATTGTGTGTTCTGTACGTTGTGGAGCAAAAGTTCAGGCAGGTGCGGAAGGGCAAACTGCGCACCTTCTGCAGGTAGCGCTGGCCGTCGCCCATGTCGGTCAGGGTCCGGAGCGCGTCGTTCTGCCACTGCAGATTTGGAAGAGGCCGCAGCAGGGTTCGACAGAGGCAACTCGGCGCTCCGCGCACGCTTTGATGAACAAACGTGACTTACGGTACGCGCGCAGGTCCCTTGTAACCCACAACGCCTTTTCATCGACTCACGTGGATTGCATCCATGATGAGCGCGAAGCACAGCACGTGCACCGCCATGCACGTGAAGATCACGGCCGCCACCAGCAACTTAAACTTGCGCAGCCTCTGTAAGATCGGATAGGTTTAGCAACGGCGCCAGGTCAGGTGCGGAGACCTGGAATGACGGGCCAGCATGCGCACGGGGCGCAGTGTCCATTCCGCACGCACCTTCTTGCTCTCGGGCGAGTCGATGAGCTTGATGAGCTTCTTGTACCGCTTGCCCCGCTTGAAGTCACCGGTGCCGTCGCCGTCAGACAGGCCCGAGGTACCCGACACGCCGGATGTGGCGCTGCACGAAAACATGAGCGTGGGCACGAAGTGTCAACCCAGGCGACAACCCTCTTGTTACAGAAGGGCAACAAGTAAGGTCGCGAGTGCTACGCTAAGGTACGAAAGCCATGGCACCTCGCGCGACACCTCATTCGCAGTTATGGCACAAAGCACATACCCTCGCACCTCTCGCCGCCATCGCTGCGGTTGTCGCTGTTGTCGACGACCATGCTCATGCCCTGACGCGCGCCGGCGCCCTGGCCGCCCTTGCTCTCGTCCTCGGTGCCTCCGGCCGCCGCCAGCTCCCGCCGCGCCACCGCTGCCGGCTGGTTGCCGTTGGGGTGCCGGGCGGAACGACGCGACGCGGCGCCATCACCACTGCCGCGGCGGTCGCTGCCGCCATCGCCGGCAGAGCCGCTGGCACCGGCGCTGCTGCCATCGTCGCCATCGCTGCCGTCCTCCTCGCCCTCCTCCTCAACGCCGCCGATGCCCGCGGCGGACCTCACGGTGTTCTGGTAGTACTCGCCGTTGGACGTGACCCACTTGGAGATCTTGTTGGAGGGTTGCTTCCTGAGCGCAGCGCCGCTGCCCTTTGCATCCTGTAAAACAGAGATAAAAGGGAAGGCATCAGGCGTCTAGCAGCCCGGTGGCGATCACAAGCATGAAAAGCCCCGAGTGTGTGTCCCGGCCTACCCTGGCCGCGGCATCGCGCAGCGGACTGGCGACGCTCGGTGGAACTGCGTTCGTGAGAGCGGGATTCATTAGGTATCACGTTTCGAGTTGGGTTGTGGATTGTGCCTATTGCATACGCTGGCGATCTGAAGTCGAGCCCAACGCCACAACGAGATCGTTCATAACTTACCGGCAACGTGCCCTTCGCCACCGACGACCATTCCCGGCAGTGACGCCGGAGATCGGGGCGGGCTGTGGGCTCCACCATCGTTGCCGTCAGTGCCGCTGCCGCTCCCGCCACGCCCGCGGCGCTCTAACTCCAATGCAGAATCCATCACCACTGCCGAATCCACACCACTACCCGAGACCAGAGCCTCTCCAGGTGCGCCCTCGCGCGCCTTGCTACCTCGGGCCGCCAGCGGCCTCGCGCTGTTGCCACCACCAAGGGCGCCAGGACCCGAGCTGCGCATGGTGATGCCAAGTGACGGCATGGCCAGTGTCAGAGCCAGCGGCGGAGGTGGTGGTGGCAGCGCCGCCGCAACGCCCACCGCTGCCGGGTCCAGAGGCGACACCGGCGCACTGAGGTTAGCAATCACAGCGGCGGCGTGGCCCTCCGCTGCGGTCGCGGTGGCGTCCGCAGCGGCGGCCTCCCGGCCCATACGCGACAAGTCTTTCGCCAGGTTTGACAGCTGGACGCCTCCGTTGCCTGAGCCACCAGGGCCACCGGGGCCCAGGATAGGGCTCCATGACTCCTGTGGCACCGCCGCCAAAGGCGGCAGCGCGGTGACTGAGGCGCGGCGGACGGCACCGCCGAGAGATCGGGAGCTCGGCTCCGCAGCTAGCGCGGCGCCACCCGAGGCTGCCGTCATCATGGGTGGCAGCACCGACGGCTGGGCGCCAGCGGGCGCGAGGCGAATGATAACGGTTAGGGCTCCGGCAGCTCCGGCTCCCACGGCTCCAGTGGTGGCGGGTACGCCGCCGGGCGGCAGCGGCTTGCCGACCATTTGCACGGCCAGCAGCAGGGCCCGGCCGTCGCGGTGCCAGCCCGGCAGGTAGTGAACTGGGCCCACCTTGACCGCGGCCTCCTTCTCCGCCGCCGCCTGCTGCTGCTTGTTCGACTTGAGCGCGCTCTTCTTAGCGGCGTTGCCGCCCACGTCACCCGTAAGCAGCGTCATGGGCGTGTAGCCGGCCGGCATGGAAACAACCTGGGACAGCTCAGAGCCCAGGATGGATCCTGAGGGCTGGCCAAAGATCAGACCCGCAGGCCGCACGCCGCCCTCCTCCGCCAGCCCCGCAACGCGGCCGCGAGGGTCCAGCTCAAGCACGCCTGTCAAGTAGACGCCATTCGAGATAAAGGGTAAAGAGGTAGAGCGGGAGCAGCACGGGGACGCGCGCGTGGAGTAAACATGCTCCCGCCACCCACGCACCTGTGAGGCTCTCCGCCGCCCACAGCTCCACATGCACCACTAGGCGGCCCGGGGCCAGGGCGGGGTTCAGCTGCTGGGCGCGCGGAGAGGACACGCCGCCACCGGCCGAGTCAGCAGGGCCGCCGCCGCGAGGGCGCACGCGCACACGCGGCACCGCCACATCCAGCTGCGAGAGGCATGCGGGGCGTGTGAGTTTGCGTGATGGGTCGGACAACAGGCTGTCAACAATGAAACACATGTTGAAGCAACGTGACACCAGCTCTCACCCTCAGCACCGCCTGACGCGTGTTACGCGCCAGGTGCGCGGCAGCTCGCGAAGTGCTGCCCATCGCCTCAGCTTCGGCCACCGCGGCCGGCGGAACCACAGCCACGCGCCACGACACGCCGGGGAACTGCAGCGCCCTGTGACGTGGTTGGAGTCAGGCTGCGTCAAAGAAGGGCGGCTAAAACAAGCCGGCCGCGTCAAAGAAAACGGCTGGAACAGGCGGCACATAACAACACAGCAGCTCGCATAGCGGCGCAAACGAGGCGCCGGTCGCCTGACAAGCGCCGTCACATGACTCACATGGTGATCATGGCATCAAAGGTGCGCATGTTGAATTCGACCGGCGGCTCGGAGCCGTAATAGCCAGTCGCGGTGCCGAAGGGGCTGGCGCCACCGATAGCGGCGGCGTCAGTGCCACCCGCCACCAGGTCAGCGACAGCGGCAGCGGCGTCCTCGTCGGCGCCCCCCATCTCGCCGTACACTACCGACGCCGCCTCCTCAAGCAGGTCCCCTCCGGCAGCGCCATTAGCGCCATCGGCGCCGGCAGCATCAGCGGTGCCCGACTCGGCCGCAACCTTGCTGCTGACAGCGCCGATGCCGCCAGTGGTGCTGCCTAGACGATGGCGAACAGCGCGGCTCAGGGCGCCGGCACCAGTAGCGGCAGCGCCCACTGTGGTAGAGGTGCGGCGGATGGCGCCACCGCGGGGAGTTGTGGCCCTGGCGACTGCGGCACCAGCGCCGGAGGTGGCGCCAGCGGTGGCCAGCAGCAGCTCAGACTCGGGGCAGGGCTGTAGCGTGATGAAGTCCCAAAGGTGGTATCCCACCAGCTGCGGAGGAGGGCACGACATCAGACACCGTTCAAAGTCAAATGGCGAAGCTGGAACAGGATTAGGCAGGGAACAAAGCGGGGACAGAATGGCATGGTGGCGCCCGCAAGCAGCTGAGGACGGCCCGAATGCCCTGTGTCAAGCCCCTCCTCCCACCTCCTCCTTGGTGAAGCCGAACAGGGCCTCCAGCTCCTCGCCCATCGCCTTGGCCGCGGCAGCCGCAGTGGTCGGCCTCTCGACACCAACACCCGCGCCCTCTTCTCCCTCCGCAACGTCAGGCCCGGCCTCTAGCGTGGCCGCGGCTGCGACGGCCTCGGCCTCATCGACGACTGTGCCGGCCTCCGACACGCGTACACGCACACGGCGCTCAGCGATGGCGGTGTCAAGGGAAGACCTGCAGGAACGGGAACCCAAGAGAACAGTGAGGTCCTGACCTACCTGGACCTCCATTCAGTCGCTCATGCTGGTCATATCCTTTCCCTCCTCACCTGGCCATGCGCACGACGTGCAGCGGCTCGCCGCCCTCCTCCCTCGAGTGCACCGCCACACGCACGAACACGGGCCGGCCGTGCAGACCAACCAGGCGCATCGTGGGGCGGAACACGCGCCCACCAGCGGCGGGGCCGCTGACGCTGACGGCAGTGTCTTCGGCGGCCGCCGTACGGCCGCCATGGCAGCCCCATATGCCGGACAGCAGCGAGGGCGCACCGCTGGCTGCGGCAGCTGCGGCAGCTGCGGCACCAGCGCCCATCTGGATGATGGCGGACGCAGGGACGCCGGTTCCGATGGCCTGCAACGCGTGAACGATTTGGCAATGAAAACGTATCGAGACCAGGCATGCAAGACTGGATGAGACGTAGACGCTGGTGAATGCAAGCGCACACAGCAGCACACGCACCTTGGCCAGGTGGCGGGAGTGCAGGTAACGCCAGGGCGCAGGCAGGAAGTCGTCCAGGTTGCGCAGGGCGGCGCTCTCGGCGGCCGCGCCCAGGCCCTCCAGGCCGCCGCCACCCATGCCGCCGCCGCCACCACCGATCGCGGCCTCGTCGGCACCCGCGGAGGCACCCAGCAGCTGTGGTAGGGGAGCCAGGCGTAATGAGCCACACGCCCGACGCAAGCACATGTCTTCAACTCGTCATTGCCCAGTTTGCATGCCCCTCACCTTGGCCAGGTCTCCGCTCATGTGCTTGATGCCTCCACGCTTCTCGACCACCATCAGCAGCTGGGGCTCGGTAGACATCAGGCGCAGCACAAACTCCAGAATGGTGCGGGAGGCGTCTGCGGCATAGGGCAAAGACGTCACGTGGCAATCAAGCGTGCGGTGACCGAAATGTGTGCATCAATGTGATAACAACAGTTGCATAGTGTCAGTGTTCCGGTCAACGCAAAACGTTCGTTGCGTTTGAAACGTTTATAGTTTTTCAACTTACCCATGGTAACGTGGACGCACACCTCCCGAGCCTCGTCATACTTGTGCCGCACGAAGCAGTGGTTACCGGGTTTATCGACTGTGCCGCCATTAGAGGAGCCCGGGGCGCCGTGGTGACTACCATCTTCCGCAAGCGGTACAGCAGCTTCAGCTTCAGTGATCAGACTGGGAAAGGGAGGGGGAGAGCGAGACAGAGTGCATTAGCTAGCTATTGTCAGTATCGGCAGGATAAGTGGACGTGACATAGGATAACATTCACTGGCAGAGCTGTCAGCTCACCGCTGCACAAGCTTTTGCGCGTCGCTCAGGGCCTTGCTGGCGCTCCAGCCGTCTTCCTCGCCGCCCAGGCCGGCGGCGCGCGAGGCGGCGGCCGCGGCGGCGCTGGAGGCGTGGGCGCGCAGTAACGAGCGCAGCTGAGTGCCCACCACGTCGGTGGGATACAGGCTGTAGACAGGATGGGGATGAACGGCGTAGCGAGGTGAGCATGGTGGGGGTAATGAGCATGGAACGGCGGCGAGCGAGAGGTCGAGGGCTCCACGAACCATGCTCACATCCATCCCACCCTACCCGAAGCAGGTGACGAAGCCGGCGTCGCAGCACACGATGAGGCCCTCGGGGGTGGCCCACAGCCGGCCCACGCCCGGCTCCTGCGGCGCCGCCTCCAGCAGACCGATGAACACACTGTCCTCGCCCATGCCTGTGCGAGGTGGAGGGCCACAAGTACGTCGCGCGGTGTCGGGGAATCGCCTGCAGCCTCAGCCGCGTGCTGCTCGGGTGCTGCGCGCCTCCCTTCCACCTGCCATCCGCGGGCTTACCCGAGGCGCGGCTGACGTCCAGCTGCACGGGAATGGCCACACGCTCGCGGTGCATGCCCAGCACCTGAGTGAGGCAGGGATGAAGGTTTGCGGATGTGGGAGCGGAAACCCAGCGGCGTAGCACCAAACGTGAACAGAGAGGCTCCATGTGTCACCACGTGCGCAGTGCACTCAACATAACAAGGCAGGCGAGATCGCGGCTTCGATCTATGCGACCCCAGGCTCACCGGCCGCCTGAAGACGGGCGCGGCCTGCATGCCGCTGTCGATGTAGCGGCGCAGCAGGCCCGGGTGGCGCTTGGCGTCGTGGCCCGCCATCAGCACCGTCACGTTCTTACCGTCCAGGTCGCCTGGGCGATGATGGGTCAGCGTGCGGTAAGGGCGTGGGATCAGTGGGTGAAGTGCAAACCGGTGGACCTTAATCAGGGGCTCCTCGCACTCCTCAGTCCCGCAACTCACCCTTGCGGTACCCAAACATGGACATCAGCTTCTTGTTGACCATCTGGATGTCGCCGAATGCGTTGACCACCAGCACGCCCTTGTCCACCTCGTCCATGCGGCCGATGGGCGTGCCGTCGGGCAGCGTGGGGCCGTCGCCGTCCGTGTCCCGGTTCTGCTCGATGCGGTCGGCGTGCGCCGAGTACTCGGCCGCGCCCCAGGGGTCCTGCTTCACGGTCTCCAGGAACCGGGCGTACAGCCGCACCAGGCGCGGGCTGTTGCCGTACATCTCCAGTACGGCGCGGTAGGCCGCCTCAGCCTGCCACGTGTAGGGCCAAGGTCATGCGCAGCAGGGGCAGGAAAGGTCACATACGCGACTGGCCCACATCGCTGCGCCCGATCACCATGACAGCCTGCCCACCTGCTTGACGCTGGTGTCGATCTCCTCCAGAGAGCGGCTGAGCGAGCGGAAGGACACGCTGCTCGAGTAGCCCAGGATGCGCCTGCGTAGGGCAAGGGGCACCGTTGCAGGTGGCGGCAAGTCAAGTGGACAGGTTGAACGAGGTGCACGACGGAGGCCCCTGACGGCTTCATGCGGGATACACAGCGGCGGCCTCTTACAAGCATCACGCCTTGGCCCCGCTCCTCACCAGAAGTTGGCCATGGCCTGCAGGGCGTCCTTGTGGTGGCGCAGCACCATGCGCTGCTTGCGCTGGTACTCCACGTAGCTGTGCGGCAAGGCGCGGTAGCGGGAAGAGGCATGGGTTTGGAGCAAAAAGGAGGCGTGTTATTGTTCCATGGGGCACCGCTGGGCGCCATGAGCAACAGCTTAGAGCGCGAACGCAATGAGGGCACACACGCCAACTCGTACGGCACTCACCCCAGCAGGTCCATGCTGCCGCCCTTGCCCACGGTGCTGCTCGCGGCCTTCTGAGTGGCCTGCTGCTGCCGCACAAACAGCATGAATCGGCACATGGGGCCCGGGTCCAGCTTGCGGGCCGCCTGTCGGGGCGTGGGCGAGCGAGTGGGAGATGAGGAAGGCGAAGGGAGAGTGGCCAACGCACAGGGTGGGCACGGCGGACCCAGTTGACCCCGCGCCCTCCGCTGAGGCCCCCGCAGCAGCAGCGACCCACCTCGAGTTGCTTGCCACCCGTCTGGCTGAAGCCCAACACATCCTGTCAGAGGAGAGAAGCAGCATCCCAGGGAGGAGCGGGGAGGTTGTCGCCGGTGGCGAGCGTTGGGACTCGGGGACAGCCAAGCGCGAACCGGCCGGGGCACACCTCCAGCAACGACGCGTCAATGCTGCAGCCATTCGTGCAAGCCACAGAGATAGAGATACAAGGCCTAAGAGGCCCAGCTTTAACACGGAATCAGAAATGAAGCTGCCTCTGCGGCAAACTTGCGGCAAACTTGCAAACAGCAATCGCATACGCAAGCTGTCAGTCGAGCCCAGTTTCCAGAAACTAGTCTTGCAGGTCGGTGTGATAATGTATAGCATTTAAAGTGACGCGGCAGCCGAGCGAAAATAAGGAGCTACGAGCGCGAATGCAACGGAGCGCCAGAGCAAAGACACGAGAGGCATAGCTACGAGAGGTAATGCTAAAAATATTCCGCTTAGGTGAAGGGGCAGCCTATTAAAGTAGGCAAATCCCCTTCTCATCCCGGCACGGTTCGAGCGCGGCGCCGAGCCCTCAACTCACCCCCCCCTCAATTCAGCCCCCCCCCCCACCAGCCTTCAGGATTTGCCCCAAACCGTTCACATGGGCGCCCTCCTCCCCGCACACAATATGCCAACAAGAAACGCACCAGCAGGAAGTTGGCGTACACCAGGTTGACGTAGGAGCTGCCGGGGAAGCGCGCCACGCCGGCCTTGATCAGCTCCTGCGCGCGCGTCACGGCCGCCTTGTCCAGCTGGTACCGGTCCGCCCACACGCGGCAGGAGCGGGCGGCAATCTCCACGTCACGTGGGTCGTAGAACCCAAAGATGTCCTGGGGCTTAACTTTCTCGGGATCGGTAGACCTGCAGGCAGAGTGTGGAACAGTTCGTGAATGGTGAGTCCTCCGTGAAAAGGTGGGGTGACGCCGGTCTGGAAACGGGGTCAAACTTGGGTGGGTTACAATGGACGATGTAACCGTCAGACAACATACCTGAAGGCCTTGAGCGCGGCCGACGTGAACCACGCCCGCCGCCACCAGCTCAACAATGATCCCGCCACAAACAGCGGGACCAGGCCGATGCCCATGATCAATGTTAGCGTGTGGCGGGTGTCAACCGCGGTGTCGGGCAGCGCAACCACCGCCACCTGCAGGCGCGCGTGGGGCAAATGCAAGGGGCAAGCCAGCATTAAGCGGGCAATCGTGGGGTAGGGGGTGGGCAGGACAAACCTACCATAGACCGATAGACGGCATGCGCCCTCGCCCCCTCACAGTGCACCGCCCCTGCTTCCTCGCATCACGCACCTGCAGCGCCGCCACGCCCACCATGGCCACCGCACAGCCGGACTTGAGGTCGCCCACCCAGCCCACCTGCGTGACACGAACAGAGGGCGTGCAGCATAGGGTGAGTGACGCGGCTATTATGACTTATGAGGAATGACGAACCAGCGTCCGGCATGGACCTAGCGGTGACAGACGCTCTGGCTCCCACCCACCAGGTGCGGCGCCCAGCGCAGGTAGCACCAGGCCAGCCAGAAGGCCAGCAGCAAGTAGGCGGCGGAGGCGACCTTGGGCCAGCCGCCGATGAACGTGCTGACCAGCGTCATCAGGACCTTGATGAAGAACGCGGTGACCTCGGCGCCGCTGTGGCCCAGCGCCTGCGGGGACTTGCTGGTGGGGTTGACCTCCACCTCGCTCATGTTGACCAGCATGGCCACCAACACAAACACGCCCAGCAGCACGCCCGACACCACCGCCTGGGCCAGCTGGGGCAGCGCCGAGCAGCCTGCGCGGTGAAAGGGTAACCGCGGTGGGGGAAGACGGGGACGTGGTTTACACTGTCAAGGAACGCCATCGGCCGTGATGAAAGCCCCGCCGGCCGCCGCCCAACTCACTGTAGTCTGGGAACAGCTGCATCATGAGGAACAGGCCGCTGCTGGCCGGCGCGGTGTAGTTGCAGCTGATGCCCAGCTGCAGGAAGTTGAGCGAGGTGATGTCGAACACCTGAAGGAACACGTAGCTGAAGCCGCGGACCATCTTGATGGGCCACACGTAGTCGAACTTCTGGTTCCGGAAGCTCACCGCCACCCAGCCGCACAGCGCCAGGTTGAGGCAAAGCAGGGTCGCCAGCGTGTACAGCAGGCCCACGTACCAGCCGTACCTGCGTTCAGCAGTGAGCCGAGAAGGTGCGCATGGTATTGCACGTTGAAACACAGAGCAATGTTGCGATGTGGAAAGAAGGAAGGCGCCGCAGGGAGAACCAGGGAGAACCGGGCAGAAAGCGACAAGCAGTGGCTATGGTGTTCCTGAAGGCACATAGTGATGGGCAGACACATACTGGGGAGGGCATGTGCCCGTGTTCTCACACACGTACCAGCAGCAGACGCGTACCTTGGCTAATCTAGTAAGGGTGAGCCGCAGTGAATCTCACTAGCTATGTTCCCCTAGCTGTTGGCACGCACGTACGCAAAAGACAGCATGAGACGACGAGGGACATCACATGTAACCTTTCACAGCGCTCACCCAATGTCGGCAAGCCAGCCGAAAGAGAGCACCGACACGCCCTTCCACAGCATCGAGTCGGGGTCGATGTCCCAGCCATACTGGGGCGTCAGGATCTGGGTGTACACCTGCCACACGTCCAGCAAGATCTGCAGGGGCAATGTGCGATGCGCATTCTGCTGTGAGCACTAACCGTTCCAAAGCAGTGCATTCAGCGTGCGTGGCAGGTTCCAGATAGCAGGTGGCGGGCAGGGCAGTGGGCCTTGGCCCAAAGCTTATGAACACCCACGGTCTCCCACCTTGAGCAGGATCCAGTGATAGAATATGTCCTGTGTGTTCTTTTCCTGGCTCAGGGTGAAGAGCACGCCGAAGACGGCGCCCTCGAGCCCGGGCCTCTGCAACGCGTGGTGGCAGTACAGGAACACAGGGTCGATGATACGGTAGTTCATGGCCGCATTGTTGCGTGGCCACAAACACCTGGTATTCAGCACAATCAATGGGCATCATTATCAGTTTACATATGCACATAACTTGTCGCCGTGTGCAACGACGACGGCACACTCGAGTGCGACAATCATTAGGTAAGCACACTTCCTGCTCAGCTCGGGAGTAGTCGCGTGACATAACTCTTGTAACGCATCTCCTTCGTTAAACGTTCATGGACACTGCGGGCAACTGCGCAGAAATAATGCGCGCGACGCCCGCGACCCTTCGGGCGCACACGAAACTCGCACCGCATTGCGCGCCGCGTCGTCTCTGGTTGCGTAACGAGCTTACCTGTGCGACCTCCCCCTCATCGTTGTTTTCACCTTCTTTCTCGTCCCTGTGGCGTCACAAGCCGCAAGTAACGCCGGCGGCAGGTAAGCCGCACAGTGCCGCACATGTCGAGCAGCAGGTTGCGGCATTGCATGGCTAGTCGTAGACTCGTCCATAGTGGGTGGACATTTGACGCTAAGTTGAGGTCGTTTATGCAGCTGTGGGGTGCCTCGTCGACAGGCCCAGCGGCACGCCATCGGGGCACGCCATGTCCATGTCACATCCAAAGCGCGCCCACACCTGATTTTCGGGAGGTTTGCGGACATGCCGCTCACTCCACTACTCGCTACACTCGGAGCGGGCGCCATATTTACGTCGCGGCGCTTGAAGTAAGGGTTTTGCTGCGGGTGCGACGGACCGCTGGCCTCGACGATGAGCGGGAAGAGCAGCGGTACTCTAACAGATTTTCGTTAACTCAGCCATCTTCACTAACGTTAGCGATGCAACTGTTGTGGACGCAGCCTTAGGCCTAGCAGCAAGGTATTGGCGGAAGCGTCGTTAACTTGACCAATTAGTGTTGCTCGTTTGCGCCCCGCGGTGTAAAGTATTTGTGCCCTTCAAGTCGGCAATGAGTATCCAAGCGTTCATGATGGGGAGAGACTACAAATACGGTCACGATTGGCAAATGCGAGTTCAGTCCCGTTCCCCGCGCACGGGGTCGCGAAAACCACTTTTCTCACTAAGGTCTGCCGTCAAATTAGAGCAGCCCTATGCTGTACCCGTAAACAGCTTTATAAAAACTAGTCGTCCCCAACAGTCCTTTGGCTGTCTGCTTCGCCCTGCCAGCAGCAAACCGACTGCAACCGCTCCCTCCATGCGTCATGAACAATTTTCGTTGCTTCCTTGCCAACACAAGTTTGTTTAAGAAACATAGCCTGCGGGGAAACCGAACGAATGCACGAATGATTTGCGGTCGACCCATATGCATGCAGTGGCCCAGCACCGCCACCCGCCCCCGACGTCCTGGCGGCGCTGAGCGTTCATGCGCGCTTGGGGCTGGCAAATGAGCCGTTGCCCTTCCCACTCGCGGCATGTGCCAGCAGCCCCTTCCACGCCTTGCTGTCCGCAACGCCCTTTTCGCTGCCGCCACCACCGCCACCGGCGGCGGGCAGTTCCGTTGCACTCAGCCGCTGCGTCGCCGCGCCGCTGCCTCCGCCGCCGGTGACAGCACCGCCGCCGCCGGCAGCAGAGATGCCGAGCGCCGAGCTGCGGCGCATGCTCTTGCCGCCCTCGGGGCCGCCCTTGCCGCTCTTGTCATTCGCGATGGGGCTGGAGCCCGTGATGGCGAGCGTGATGAGCTTCATCACGTCCACCTCCGTGGGCAGCTGGCTCAGCATCTCCGTGATGCGCCGTTTCTGTTTGGGTGGCAGCGGTTGGGCCATGTTGTAGGTGAGCGGTGGCTCAGGACATGGGGGACAATACTAAACCATGCGTCCATGTGGGCAAACCCATGGCATGACGACACGGCGAACACACAACCTGCGCTAGCCTTGATTGCTCACCTCCTTGTGCATGCGCTTCAGCATCGGCATCAGCAGTCCGAACACGAAGACCGCGAACACCAGCACCAGCAGCACGAACAGCACCACGTGCATGATGACCACCTCTGTAGGTAGGTAAGAGGGGCGTGTTGATGTACGGCGCATGGACAGGCAGGTAGGGCGCATGGCAATGAGCATTGGAGAGGCTATCGCAGCGTACAGCGCCGATACTAGAACCATACGCCAGGGCGACCTACACACGCACAGCACGTAAGACGAGACAGGCAAGCCGGGAACACACCCACGTTGGAAGTTGGCGTTGATATATGAGATCTCCAGAGCTGTTATGCGGCGGGTGCCATCCACAGCGTCCTTAAAGCCTGTGCCAGTTGCATGCATGGGCGGTTGGTTAGGGCCTTCGGCAGAGGCTCGGGGTGGGACAGTGGGTACACAGGTACCCTACCCGGGGCTTCCTTGGCCCACCCAGGTGACCAGCTAGCAGTTGATAGCGACATAGCGACAGCCCGACAGCCCGTCCGGAGCCACAACCGTTAGACGCACCTGCGTTCCAGATGAAGTCCCACTCCCGGCTGTTGTGTCCGGGCATGCCCACATCCGCTATCGTCGGCAGCCGCACCGCTGGACCCCCCGCCGCCACTGAAGTCGTGTTGGCGGAAGTCACAGCGTCCAGCACCATATCAAGTTGACCTGAGAAGGTGATGATTGATAACTTAGATACGCCGGAGCCTGCATCTACTCAGAAATAGAAATAGTGACACCCTGCCATAGGCAAGTGGTGTGAGTTAAGGGGGTGGGGGGGAGATGAGGAGACGGGCTGGGCCCGTAATCCGTACGCCCCCACAGCCGGACACCTACTCAGCACAAGGTACACGTGCCGAGGTAACCAAATGCACGTTGGTTGATGGTTAGCCACTCCGTTTTCTCAACGTTTCCGCTTGGTCACACCACGCACGCCACGCCCTCGACTCACCGGCTTCCATCTCCGCGAGGATTGTCGAAGCGGGCACGCCAACAGACTGCGACACCACGACAATAGCCCGCTGCTCCGCGCCCTGGGCTTTGTCGGCAAGTGCTTCCACCGACAGAACCACCTTGAAGATAATCGCCTCGATACCTCCGTGGGTCACCTGCAGTCGCATTATAATCATTAGGGCGGTGGAATGTGTCAGACGGATAACGGAGGAGCGCTGCAGTATGCAGCCAAAATCAGCAGGGGGCCTCTAAAGCCCTAACCAACCTCATAGTAGCGGTACTCGGGTCCCGCGCACGGCTCCAGCAGGCGTTGGCAATCGCCGGTGCCGAAGAATAGCTGAAACTGCTCTGGGCTCTCCTTAGCCAGGCCGTGGCTCACCACGCCCGGGAACTTTTCCACATTCGGGCCTGCGAATCAAAGGAGTGTGGGCCCGCTTATGGAAGCCAAGCGGGGCTTAACAGGCGGCATGCAACCCCTGACAATCTATGACGATGGTGACGAGCATCCCACATTTTGGTTGCAGAAAGGCCGGACACACCCAATTGTGCCATGACATGCCTGCCTGAGAATGCGTCAGCGATCATGTGAGCAGAACGTGCTGCTGCGTCACTGGGGCCCTTCGTGCGCGCTCACCAGCCACGCGCGCGGCGTCCACGCCCATGCGCATGGTGTAGTAGGCATCACGCAGGCCCACGCTGACGTTGTGAAGCTCTTGTATGTAGCGGTGTACGAGAAGCGGTTCCTGCTGAGCTAGGAGCTCCTGTATGTGTACGGGGATAATTGAGCGAAGCAGGGTGAGTGGGTGCGTGCACGGCGTTGTGAGGGCGGCGTATGTCCCTTGCCGTACATCCTTAAGCAGGGTGTATCAATGGCTTGTATGTGTGATACAAGAGATATCAGAGAGAGTGGCCACGTGAATCAATCCCACATGCCCGCACAACCTGCGACCCGCACACGCACCTGTGAGAAGAACACGGCCTTGCAGGTTCGCTCCATATTGCGCTGCGCCACCGCCACCTACGGGTGTAGACAGGAGGCATGTCTCGTCAGCAGGGACAGCGGACGCCCTTGGGGCCCCACAGAGGCCCACAAGCACACAACGGCACGGGGCGCATGCAAGCCGCACCATGGCCACGTTCTGCGCGGTGGTGAGCGTGAGGATGTAGCCGACCGAGTAGAAGGTGATGATGAGGATGGAGTAGGTCATGGCGATGGCTAGCATAGCGATGGACACGCGGCTGTTGCGCTCCAGCGAGCGCCGCGCCGGGACGGAGCTGTCGCGGACCGCGTTGGAGCGGCTGCGCGGGGCGGAGGAAGGATACGGTGGTGTGCATGGAGCGAAGGGCATGACTAAGTAGCGGCCCCACAAATTACGTAGGATGAGAGGTCAAGGCCATTTGCCAATTGATTTTCACTCACCCCATAAGCTTGGCCTTTAGGGCGCTGAACCAGCCACCCACGCCACTGTTTCCGGGTCCAGAGACGCGCATGCTCGACTGCAGGCACAGCAGCGGCACCGACGCGTCATTGGCTCCCCCGGCCACGGCCGCTTCGTCGCCGCCTGACGGGGAAGCGCCACCGCCGCCACTGCGCCGGGCGCCCTTAACGCTGCCTCCTCGGCCTCCACCATTCTTATTTCCAGACTGGTCTGCTACCCAGTCACCGCTTCCACTGCGGCGGCCGCCGGCAGCGGCGTGGCTGCCATGCCCAGAGCGGTCAAAGTTGGCGCGGCGCTTGGGGGCAGCGTCACCGTCACCGCCCACAGCGTCGCCATCAACGCTACGGTCATCACCGGTGGCCAGCTCGGCTACCTGCAGAACGTACGGAAGTGAGAAGCACCAGTAATGCTAACCGCATGGTACGGGTCTCGAGTGTCGTGTGACGCGTTTACGGCATGTAGTTACTGGAAGGCAAATGCAAACATTGCCACACGACCCACCTTGCCGGCTGCTGCGGCGGCTGCGTCCTCGTCATCATCATTGTCCGACTCATCGTCGTCGAGCAGGTGGGTGGTCTGGGAGGCCAGCGCGCGCGTCAAGCCTGTATCGAATGACAAGATGGGAAGGAGCGTTTGAGCATCAACCGCGGCCGGCGGAACATGAGCACAACAGACACAGACTCGGGAGAACTTAAGTGCATGGGCAAGCACACAGCCCTCACCGATGGGGATGGCCAGGAACGTGTCGTACAGCTTGTAGCGCTGCTCGCTCGCCATGCGCAGCAGGTAGATGAGGCAGGCCGCTGTACAGCTGGATACGAGGAAGCCCTCAATGACCAAAAAGATAAGCTGCAGGTTGTTAACGCGCTGGGTGTGGCCTTGAGCGTGATCCTACGATTAGATAGAAGGCGACAGGTGGCGGGGCTGCTCGGTACGTGCATTTACGGTCGGCGTGGCTGTTTGCGGCGTGTGTGCTCCTGAGTGTGCTAGCCTTGACCCCACTGCCCAGCCGTATGCCACGCACCTGCAGCGCCATCCACACTGCCGCGGAGCCCTTGGCGAGCATTTGGGTTCCTCTGAACACAAACTGCCCTTCAAAGGTGTCGGCAGGATAAATGTCCTTCGCGTGCCACCCCTCGTGGTTCTGGTAAACCGTGAGAGCCGCTACCAGGATCCGGGTGAGCAGGTCCTGCGGACCGAGACATGGGCATTCATCATGACCAGGTTGATACAAGAAATGCAGTCAGGGTGCTGGATGAATGTGTGGATCACCGGGTGCCGAGCTTCATGGGTTGCAGCATGCAGCAAGTGTTGCGCTGACCGCTTACCCATGTGGTGACGTTGGTGAACATCTCTTCGCCCGTGAAGGTGTTGTTGCCAATCCACACCGTCAGCTGCTCGGTGTAGAAGAGCAGTGTGATGGACTGGTGCCGGCTGTTGAGCAGGATGCTGCGAGGCGAGATGACGGGGGCAAACTCTACTTTCAACTGGCTGTGTTGAGGTCAGGCATTCCGGAGGCCAGTGATCCGAAACCGGCGCCCGCCATCATCTTGCTTGCAAGCCCTGTAGCTCACCGGTTGTTCATGTCATTGTACTGGTTGAGGTAGCGGTACATCTCGCTTGCGAAGAACTGCAAGTCAGGACACACATGCAGCGAGGACACGTGAAATGGAGCGGGAACATTACGGAAGTAATTGACGGTGCTGACGTGTAATCCGGGCGCGTAGCATTGCACTTAGAATTACGAGCCCGCATGCGTACCGGCGCATTTGCTTCTGTGTAGGTGTTGTTGGAGCCCTTGCCCCTGTAGATCTGGTCTAGACCCCGCATGTACACGGCAACCTGCGTGTCGCAACATGACAGGCGCATGGACCGTGAGATGCGGTATACCGGGGCACTGCTGTACAACGAAGGAAGAACATGCTCAATGCCCCATGTTGTGGAGGAAACGGGCCGGCAGGTGCGACAGGGCAAACTGCGCACCTTCTGTAGGTAGCGCTGCCCGTCGCCCATGTCTGTCAGGGTCTGGAGCGCATCGTTCTGCCACTGCGCGGATGGAAGGGGGAATGTGGGAAGCAGTTGGACCGAAGCAACAGGCGCGCGCTTTGACGAACACGCCTCACGTGCGCAGGTTGAAACTCTGCAACGCTTTTTCATCGACTCACGTGGATTGCATCCATGATGAGCGCGAAGCACAGCACGTGCACCGACATGCACGTGAAGATCACGGCCGCCACCAGCAGCTTAAACTTGCGGAGTTCCTGGAAAGGTTGCGGCGGAAGTGACAGCACGATTGTTGATGACCCAGATTACATGTGGTACAGTACCATTCGGACAATCCATACAAATTCACACCTTCTTGCTTGTAGGCGAGTCGATGAGCTTGATGAGCTTTTTGTACCGCTTGCCCCGCTTGAAGTTGCCGGTGCCGTCGCCGTCAGACAGGCCCGAGGTGCCCGACACGCCGGATGTGGCGCTGCACGAAAACATGAGCGTGGGCACGAAGTGTCAACCTAGGCGACAACCCTCTTGTTACAGGAAGGCAACAAGTAAGGTCGCGCGAAGTAAGGTCGCGAGCGCTACGCTAAGGTACGATAGCCATGGCACCTGCGCGACATCTCATTCGCGGTTATGGCACAAAGCCCATACCCTCGCACCTCTCGCCGCCATCGCTGCGGTTGTCGCTGTTGTCGACGACCATGCTCATGCCCTGACGCGCGCCGGCGCTCTGGCCGCCCTTGTTCTCGTCCTCGGTGCCTCCGGCCTCCGCCAGCCCCCGCCGCGCCACCGCTGCCGGCTGGTTGCCGTTGGGGTGCCGGGCGGAACGGCGCGACGCGGCGCCATCACCACTGCCGCGGCAGTTGCTACCGTCATCGCCAGCAGAGCCGCTGGCGCCGGCGCTGCTGCCATCGCCGCCATCGCTGCCGTCCTCCTCGCCCTCCTCCTCAACGCCGCCGATGCCCGCGGCGGACCTCACGGTGTTCTGATAGTACTCGCCGTTGGACGTGACCCACTTGGAGATCTTGTTGGAGGGTTGCTTCCTGAGCGCAGCGCCGCTGCCCTTTGCATCCTGTAAAACAGAGATAAAAGGGAAGGCATCAGACGTCTATCAGCCCGGTAGGCGATCACAAGCATGAAAAGCCCCGAGTGTGTGTCCCGGCCTACCCTGGCAGCGGCATTGCGCAGCGGACCAGCGACGCTCGGTGGAACTGCGTTCGTGAGAGCGGTATTCATTAGGTATCACGTTCCGAGTTGGGTTGTGGATTGTGCCTATTGGTTACGCTGGGGATTCGAGGTCTAGCCCCGCACCACGACAAGATTACCTTCAACATGCCCTCCGCTGACGACGACCATTCCCGGCAGTGACGCCGGCGACCGGGGCGGGCTGTGGGCTCCACCATCGTTGCCGTCAGTGCCACTGCCGCTCCCGCCACGCCCGCGGCGCTCTAACTCCAATGCAGAATCCATCACCACTGCCGACTCCACACCACTACCCGAGACCAAAGCCTCTCCAGGTGCGCCCTCGCGCGCCTTGCTGTCCCGAGCCGCCAGTGGCCTCTCGCTGTTGCCACCACCAAGGGCGCCGGGACCCGAGCTGCGCATAGTGATGCCAGGTGACGGCATGGCCAGTGTCAGAGCCAGCGGCGGAGGTGGTGGCGGCAGCGCTGCCGCGACGCCCACCGCTGCCGGGTCCAGAGGCGACACCGGCGCGCTGAGGTTGGCAATGACAGCGGCGGCGTGGCCCCCCGCTCCGGTCGCGGTGGCGTCCGCAGCGGCGGCCTCTCGACCCATGCGCGACAAGTCTTTCGCCAGGTTTGACTGCTGGACGCCTCCGTTGCCGAAGCCACCAGGGCCCAGGATAGGGCTGCAGGACACAGGCACTGCCGCCGCCGCTACGACAGCTGAGGCACGGCGCCCGGCACCGCCCATCAAGCGGGTGGGCTCGCCAGCGGCCAGCGCCGCCGCGTCCGCAGCCGTCGTCATCATGGGCGACAGCACCGACGGCTGGGCGCCAGCGGGCGCGAGGCGAATGATGGCGGCCAGGGCGCCAGCAGCGGCAGCAGCACCGGCGGCTCCAGTCGTGGCGGGTGCGCCGCCGGGCGGCAGCGGCTTGCCAACCATTTGCACGGCCAGCAGCAGGGGCCGGCCGTCGCGGTGCCAGCCCGGCAGGTAGTGAACTGGGCCCACCTTGACCGCTGCCTCCTTCTCAGCCGCCTGCTGCTGCTGCTTGTTCGACTTGAGCGCGCTCTTCTTAGCGGCGTTACCGCCCACGTCGCCCGTGAGCAGCGTCATGGGCGTGTAGCCGGCCGGCATGGAAACAACCTGGGACAGCTCAGAGCCCAGGATGGAACCCGAGGGCTGGCCGAAGATCAGGCCCGCAGGCCGCACGCCGCCCTCCTCCGCCAGCCCCCCCACGCGGCCGCGAGGGTCCAGCTCAAGCACGCCTGTCAAGTAGACGCCATTCGAGATAAAGGGTAAAGAGGTAGAGCGGGAGCAGCACGGGGACGCGCGCGTGAAGTACACATGCTCCCCCACCCACCTGTGAGGCTCTCCGCCGCCCACAGCTCCACATGCACCACCAGGCGGCCCGGGGCCAGGGCGGGGTTCAGCTGCTGGGCGCGCGGAGAGGACACGCCGCCACCGGTTGAGTCAGCAGGGCCACCGCCGCGCGGGCGCACACGCACACGCGGCACCGCCACATCCAGCTGCGAGGGGCATGCAGGGCGTGTGAGTTTGCGTGATGGGTCGGACAACAGGCTATCAACAATGAACCACATGTTGAAGCAACGTGACACCAGCTCTCACCCTCAGCACCGCTTGACGCGTGTTACGCGCCAGGTGCGCGGCGGCGCGCGAAGAATTGCCCATCGCCTCAGCCTCAGCCACCGCGGCCGGCGGAACTACAGCCACACGCCATGACACGCCGGGGAACTGCAGCGCCCTGTGACGTGATTGGAGTCAGGCTGCGTCAAAGAAAGGTGGCTAAAACAAGCCGGCCGCGTCAAAGAAAACGGCTGGGACAGGCGGCACATAACATCACAGCAGCCAGCATAGCACCGCAAACGAGGCGCCGGTCGCCTGACAAGCGCCGTCACATGACTCACATGGTGATCATGGCATCAAAGGTGCGCATGTTGAACTCGACTGGCGGCTCGGCGCCGTAGTAGCCAGTGGCGGTGCCGAAGGGGCTGGCGCCGCCGTGAGCGGCGGCGTCAGTGGCGCCCGCCACCAGGTCAGCGACAGCGGCAGCGGCATCCTCGTCAGCGCCCCCCATTTCGCCGTACACTACCGACGCCGCCTCCTCAAGCAGGTCCCCCCCGGCAGCGCCACTCGCGCCATCGGCGCCGGCAGCATCAACAGTGCCCGACTCGGCCGCAACCTTGCTGCTGACAGCGCCAACGCCGCCAGTTGTACTGCCAAGGCGGTTGCGAACAGCGCGGCTCAGGGCACCGGCACCAGTAGCGGCAGCTCCCATTGTGGTAGAGGCGCGGCGGATGGCGCCACCGCGGGGAGCTATGGCGCTGGTGGCTGCAGCACCAGCGCCGGAGGTGGCGCCAGCGGTGGCCAGCAGCAGCTCAGACTCGGGGCAGGGCTGTAGCGTGATGAAGTCCCAAAGGTGGTATCCCACCAGCTGCGGAAGAGGGCACGACATCAGGCACCGTTCAAAGTCAAATGGAAAACCTGGAACAGGATTAGGCATGGAACAAAACGGGGACAGAATGGCCTGGTGGCGCCCGCACGCAGCTGAGGACGGCTCAAATGCCATGTGCCTCGCCCCTCCTCCCACCTCCTCCTTGGTGAAGCCGAACAGGGCCTCCAGCTCCTCGCCCATCGACTTGGCCGCGGCAGCCGCGGTGGTCGGCCTCGCGACACCAACACCCGCGCCCTCCTCTCCTTCCGCAACGTCAGGCCCGGCCTCTAGCGTGGCCGCAGCTGCGACGGCCTCGGCCTCATCAACGACGGTGCCGGCCTCCGACACACGCACGCGCACGCGGCGCTCGGCGATGGCGAGGTCAAGGGAAGACCTGCAGGAACGGGAACCCAAGAGAACAGTGAGGTCCTGACCTACCTGGACCTTGATTCAGTCGCTCATGCTGGTCATATCCTTTCCCTCCTCACCTGGCCATGCGCACCACGTGCAGCGGCTCGCCGCCCTCCTCCCTCGAGTGCACCGCCACACGCACGAACACGGGCCGGCCGTGCAGACCAACCAGGCGCATCGTGGGGCGGAACACGCGCCCACCAGCGGCGGGGCCGCCAGCGACTGTCACGGAGCCAGCGGCGCCGCCAAGATCGCCGTCTGCGCCACCGATGCGGCCGCCATGGCAGCCCCACATGCCAGATAGCAGGGCGGGCGCACCGCTGGTTGCGGTAGCTCCGGCGCCAGCGGCCCCTGGGGCTCCAGCGCCCATCTGGATGATGGCGGACGCAGGGATGCCGGTCCCGATGGCCTGCAACGCGTGAACCATTTGGAGGTGAGGAGGTATCGAGACCAGGCATGCAAGACGTGATGAGACGTAGGCTCGGGTGAGTGCAGCCGGCACCACACACACCTTGGCCAGGTGGCGGGAGTGCAGGTAGCGCCAGGGCGCAGGCAGGAAGTCGTCCAGGTTGCGCAGGGCGGCGCTCTCGGCGGCCGCGCCCAGGCCCTCCAGGCCGCCGCCACCCATGCCGCCGCCGCCACCACCGATCGCGGCCTCGTCGGCACCCGCGGAGGAACCCAGCAACTGTGGGAAAGGTAGCAGAGGAGTCAGGCGTAAAGAGCCACACGCCCGAACCAAGCTCATGTCTTCAAGTCGTCAATGCCCAGTGTGCATGCCCCTCACCTTGGCCAGGTCTCCACTCATGTGCTTGATGCCTCCACGCTTCTCGACCACCATCAGCAGCTGGGGCTCGGTGGACACCAGGCGCAGCACAAACTCCAGGATGGTGCGGGAGGCGTCTGCACGTAGGGCAAAGACGTCACGTGGCAACCAAGCGTGTGATAGACTTCAGTGTGCGCATCAAGGTGAGCTCGTGAGGTGAGCTGCATCCTGCTTCAAC
Organism: Chlamydomonas incerta; assembly: GCA_016834605.1. NCBI lineage: Eukaryota > Viridiplantae > Chlorophyta > Chlorophyceae > Chlamydomonadales > Chlamydomonadaceae > Chlamydomonas > Chlamydomonas incerta. Next base: position 620,094 of record JAEHOC010000049.1, on the reverse strand, counting down.
TCACCCATGGTAACGTGGACGCACACCTCCCGTGCCTCGTCGTACTTGTGCCGCACGAAGCAGTGGTTACCGGGTTTATCGACTGTGCCGCCATTAGAGGAGCCCGGGGCGCCGTGGTGACTACCATCTTCCGCAAGCGGTACAGCAGCTTCAGCTTCAGTGATCAGACTGGGAAAGGGAGGGGGAGAGCGAGACAGAGTGCATTAGCTAGCTATTGTCAGTATCGGCAGGGCAACTGGGCGTGACGTAAATTAACATTCACTGGCAGAGCTGTCAGCTCACCGCTGCACAAGCTTTTGCGCGTCGCTCAGGGCCTTGCTGGCGCTCCAGCCGTCTTCCTCGCCGCCCAGGCCGGCGGCGCGCGAGGCAGCGGCCGCGGCGGCGCTGGAGGCGTGGGCGCGCAGTAACGAGCGCAGCTGAGTGCCCACGACATCGGTGGGGAACAGGCTGTGGACAGGATGGGGATGAACGCCGTGGGGAGGTGAGCATGGTGGGGGTAAGGAGCATGGAAAGGCGGCGAGCGAGGGGTCGAGGGCCATACGCGACATCTGCACACCCACCCCACCACCCTACCCGAAGCAGGTGACGAAGCCGGCGTCGCAGCACACGATGAGGCCCTCGGGGGTGGCCCACAGCCGGCCCACGCCCGGCTCCTGCGGCGCCGCCTCCAGCAGACCGATGAACACACTGTCCTCGCCCATGCCTGTGCGAGGTGGAGGGCCACAAGCACAAGGTGAGGTGCCGGGAAAATCGCCTGCAGCCTCAGCCCCGTGCGGCTCTGGTGCTGCGCGCCTCTCTTCGATCTGCCGTCAGCGGTCTTACCCGAGGCGCGGCTGACGTCCAGCTGCACGGGAATGGCCACACGCTCGCGGTGCATGCCCAGCACCTGAGTGAGGCAGTGATGAAGGTTTGCGGATGTGGGAGCGGAAACCCAGCGGCGTAGCACCAAACGTGAACAGAGAGGCTCCATGTGTCACCACGTGCGCAGTGCACTCAACATAACAAGGCAGGCGAGATCGCGGCTTCGATCTATGCGACCCCAGGCTCACCGGCCGCCTAAAGATGGGCGCGGCCTGCACTCCGCTGTCGATGTAGCGGCGCAGCAGGCCCGGGTGGCGCTTGGCGTCGTGGCCCGCCATCAGCACCGTCACGTTCTTGCCGTCCAGGTCGCCTGGGCGGTGATGGGGGAATTTGTGATCAGGGCGTGGGATTAATGGGTGAAGTGCAACTTGGCAGACCTTAATCAGGGGCTCCTCGCACTCCTCAGTCCCGCAACTCACCCTTGCGGTACCCAAACATGGACATCAGCTTCTTGTTGACCATCTGGATGTCGCCGAATGCGTTGACCACCAGCACGCCCTTGTCCACCTCGTCCATGCGGCCGATGGGCGTGCCGTCGGGCAGCGTGGGGCCGTCGCCGTCCGTGTCCCGGTTCTGCTCGATGCGGTCGGCGTGCGCCGAGTACTCGGCCGCGCCCCAGGGGTCCTGCTTCACGGTCTCCAGGAACCGGGCGTACAGCCGCACCAGGCGCGGGCTGTTGCCGTACATCTCCAGTACGGCGCGGTAGGCCGCCTCAGCCTGCCACGTGTAGGGCCAAGGTCATGCGCAGCAGGGGCAGGAAAGGTCACATACGCGACTGGCCCACATCGCTGCGCCCGATCACCATGACAGCCTGCCCACCTGCTTGACGCTGGTGTCGATCTCCTCCAGAGAGCGGCTGAGCGAGCGGAAGGACACGCTGCTCGAGTAGCCCAGGATGCGCCTGCGTAGGGCAAGGGGCACCGTTGCAGGTGGCGGCAAGTCAAGTGGACAGGTTGAACGAGGTGCACGACGGAGGCCCCTGACGGCTTCATGCGGGATACACAGCGGCGGCCTCTTACAAGCATCACGCCCTGGCCCCGCTCCTCACCAGAAGTTGGCCATGGCCTGCAGGGCGTCCTTGTGGTGGCGCAGCACCATGCGCTGCTTGCGCTGGTACTCCACGTAGCTGTGCGGCAAGGCGCGGTAGCGGGAAGAGGCATGGGTTTGGAGCAAAAAGGAGGCGTGTTATTGTTCCATGGGGCACCGCTGGGCGCCATGAGCAACAGCTTAGAGCGCGAACGCAATGAGGGCACACACGCCAACTCGTACGGCACTCACCCCAGCAGGTCCATGCTGCCGCCCTTGCCCACGGTGCTGCTCGCGGCCTTCTGAGTGGCCTGCTGCTGCCGCACAAACAGCATGAATCGGCACATGGGGCCCGGGTCCATCTTGCGGGCCGCCTGTCAGGGCGTGGGCGAGCGAGTGGGAGTTGGAGACGAGGAAGGCGAAGGGAGAGTGGCCACCGTACAGGGTGGGCACGGTGGACCCAGTTGACCCCCGCGCCCTCCGCTGGCCCCGCTGCAGCAGCGACCCACCTCGAGTTGCTTGCCACCCGTCTGGCTGAAGCCCAACACATCCTGTCAGAGGAGAGAAGCAGCATCCCAGGGAGGAGCGGGAAGGTTGTCGCAGGTTGCAATCGAGGGGGACAGCCAAGGCGAACCGGCCGGGGCACACCTCCAGCAAGGACGCGGCATGCTCAAGCCAGTTTCGTGCAAGCCACAGAGATAAAAGCCCTAAGAGACCCGGTTTTTTAACAGCAAGCTTGGCAGGAATCAAATGCGCAAGCTGTCAATCGAGCCTAGTTTCCAGAAATTAGTCTGAAGTTTTTGCGAGTCGGGGTGAGAACATATGAAATTTGAGCGACACGGCACACGAGCGAAAACAAGGCTACGAGAGCGAACTGAGCACGAGCGCCAGAGCAGTCCGCGTAGCCTTCACAAGTCGCACAACTACGAGAGATAATTTTAAAGATATCCCGCGAGGTGACGGGGCAGCCTATCAAAGTAGGCAAATCCCCTTCTCATCCCCCCGGCACGGTTCGAGCCCTCAACTCTGCCTCCCTTTGACCTCAATTCACCCCCCCCACCACCACCACCACCACCCAGCACCACACTACAGAATTTACCCCAGACCGTGGGCGCCCCCCTCCACACGCACAATGCGCCAACAAGAAACGCACCAGCAGGAAGTTGGCGTACACCAGGTTGACGTAAGAGCTGCCAGGGAAGCGCGCCACGCCGGCCTTGATCAGCTCCTGCGCGCGCGTCACGGCCGCCTTGTCCAGCTGGTACCGATCTGCCCACACACGGCAGGAGCGGGCGGCAATCTCCACGTCACGTGGGTCGTAGAACCCAAAGATGTCCTGGGGCTTGACTTTGTCGGGATCGGTAGACCTGCAGGCAGCGTGTGGAACAGTTCGTGGATGGTGAGTCCTGTGACGGACCTGTGGGGTGACGCCGGTCTGTTGTTGTATATGGTTAGGTGGTGCACAAGACGTGCTTGCCTGTCCTCGTAGAAACCGAGGCCCGGGCCGGAGGGCCCGGTCTGGAAACGGGGTCAAACTTGGGTGGGTTACAATGGGCGATGTAACCGTCTGACAAGCATACCTGAAGGCCTTGAGCGCGGCCGACGTGAACCACGCCCGCCGCCACCAGCTCAACAATGATCCCACCACGAACAGCGGGACCAGGCCGATGCCCATGATCAAAGTCAGAGTGTGGCGGGTGTCGACCGCGGTGTCGGGCAGCGCAACCACTGCCACCTGCAAGTGCGCGTGGGACAAACACAAGGGGCAAGCCAGGGTTTAGCGGGCAAGCGTGGGGTAGGGGGCGGGCATCCCGCATCCATCACAGACGGCGTGCGCCCTCGCCCCCTCACAGTGCACCGCCCCTGCTTCCTCGCATCACGCACCTGCAGCGCCGCCACGCCCACCATGGCCACCGCACAGCCGGACTTGAGGTCACCCACCCAGCCCACCTGCGTGACACAAACAGAGGGCGTGCAGCAGAGGGTGAGTGACGCGGCTATTATGACTTATGAGGAATGACGAACCAGCGTCCAGCATGGAACTAGTGGTGACAGACACCCCCGCTCCCACCCACCAGGTGCGGCGCCCAGCGCAGGTAGCACCAGGCCAGCCAGAAGGCCAGCAGCAGGTAGGCGGCGGAGGCGACCTTGGGCCAGCCGCCGATGAACGTGCTGACCAGCGTCATCAGGACCTTGATGAAGAACGCGGTGACCTCGGCGCCGCTGTGGCCCAACGCCTGCGGGGACTTGCTGGTGGGGTTGACCTCCACCTCGCTCATGTTGACCAGCATGGCCACCAACACAAATACGCCCAGCAGCACGCCCGACACCACCGCCTGGGCCAGCTGGGGCAGCGCCGAGCAGCCTGGACGGTGAAAGGGTAGCCGCGGTGGGGGGGGGGGCATCATTTCTACGGTCAAGGAACGCCATCGGCCGTGATGAAAGCCCCGCCGGCCGCCGCCCAACTCACTGTAGTCTGGGAACAGCTGCATCATGAGGAACAGGCCGCTGCTGGCCGGGGCGGTGTAGTTGCAGCTGATGCCCAGCTGCAGGAAGTTGAGCGAGGTGATGTCGAACACCTGAAGGAACACGTAGCTGAAGCCGCGGACCATCTTGATAGGCCACACGTAGTCGAACTTCTGGTTCCGGAAGCTCACCGCCACCCAGCCGCACAGGGCCAGGTTGAGGCACAGCAGGGTCGCCAGCGTGTACAGCAGGCCCACGTACCAGCCGTACCTGCGTTCAGCAGTGAGCCGAGAAGGCGCGCATGGTATTGCACGTTGAAACACAGAGCAATGTTGCGATGTGGAAAGAAGGAAGGCGCCGCAGGGAGAACCAGGGAGAACCGGGCAGAAAGCGACAAGCAGTGGCTATGGTGTTCCTGAAGGCACATAGTGATGGGCAGACACATACTGGGGAGGGCATGTGCCCGTGTTCTCACACACGTACCAGCAGCAGACGCGTACCTTGGCTAATCTAATAAGGGTGAGCCGTCGTGAATCTCTCTAGCTATGTTCCCCTAGCTGTTGGCACGCACGTACGCAAAAGACAGCATGAGACGACGAGGGACACCTCTTGTAACCTTCCACACCGCTCACCCAATGTCGGCAAGCCAGCCGAAAGAGAGCACCGACACGCCCTTCCACAGCATCGAGTCGGGGTCGATGTCCCAGCCATACTGGGGCGTCAGGATCTGGGTGTACACCTGCCACACGTCCAGCAAGATCTGCAGGGGCAATGTGCGATGCGCATTCTGCTATGGGAGCGAACAGTTCACAAGCAATGCATTCAGCGTGCGTGGCAGTGCGTGGCAGGTTCCAGATAGCAGGTGGCGGACGGGGAAGGCAGGGCTTGAGGCAGGGGCGCTGTGGGCCTTGAGCCCATGATGAATACCCACAATCTCCCACCTTGAGCAGGATCCAGTGGTAGAATATATCCTGTGTATTCTTCTCCTGGCTCAGGGTGAAGAGCACGCCGAACACGGCGCCTTCGAGCCCGGGCTTCTGCAAGATGTGGCAGCAGTAGTAGAAACAAGAATTGAGCCGCCCCAGCGGGGAGCGAGCAGAGACAAGCCAGAACCATCATAGTGCATGTCAGCAGGCCGTGCGGTCGACCATAGTTCAATAGGGCCTTGGGAGCGACTGTTAGAAGAGGTACCATTGCTACGAGAGTCTCCACTCGCCAATCATGAAGCACAGGCCCCTGCATCGACCGGCGCGCTTCCAGTACACACACAAAAGTGTACCGCTTCGCGGGCTGCGTGCCTGGGGCCTATGAACGCAGCAAGGGCTCACCTGCGCGACCTCGCCCTCATCATTGTTATCTCCTTCGTTGTCCTCCCTATGCCGCCAACAGCCGCATGTGAGCACATTTGCGCCGGGACATGGTCAGCAGGTCACGAACGGTCGCAAACCCGACATCATCAGCAGCTAAATGTAATGCAAGCCAAATTGAGCTTATTGTCAATGCATGCTTGTGTCCGTCGCGTTGGCCCAGTGTCCATCCCAGCCGCAAGTCAGAAATGGTCGGAACCGGGAACGCCGCCCACCTGATTTTCGGAAGGTTTGCAGACACGCCGCTCACTCCACTACTAGCCACGCTGGGAGCAGGCGCCATCGCTGTGTCGCCGCGCTTAAAGAGTCCCTATTGTTGTCTTGACAGGCCGAAGAGCCAAGCAAGCAACGTAACGTGCTAATGAGGTAGTAAGCGTTGGGCGTCCGAATACTGATCAACCAACCTGTTTCGGGCCCCACGCCATCACCGAGAGGGGTCCCACACGGCGCCGTTAAGTACGGGTGCGAGGGCGGGTGCGAGTTCAGACTTTCTGCAGCACGGGGGTGTGAACATTTTTCGGCTTTTCGCGTCTCTACGTCGAACCTTAACACCATCTATGTAATGGTATTAACAGGAGCGCGTCTGCGTGATTTGGCCAACCGACTACACGCACCCCCCGGGTAAACACGGACTGCGCGAGTCCACCAACCCCCTAGACCACAAAGGTGGCATTATGTGACATATACTAAGGGCTTTGAATGGTTCCCGGGCAAAAATACACGCGACAGCCGAAGTCGAAATGCTAAATCAGTCGCGCTCGTCAGGACCCCGCCAACTCAGCCCGAAGCTATCTGCCATACGTTTACAGAATCAGCTACGTCGACGGCAACAGATCCGGACCGAAAGCAATGCATATCCAAGATTTTGGCTGCAGTCAGTTGTCGGCGTGTTTCAGAATTGTTTTCACCTACCTCTGTCGAGCGCGACTCGCCAATGAAGGTGTTAGCTATGTACCTACAAAAATGCAGCGTCTAAATCGTGCGGTAGGATTTGCCCCGGACGGTTGAGCGTGCGGGTTTGGGAAAGTGCACCCCCCCAGGTGGCACGGGCGTGCGGCAAGGGGTCAGCCACCGCCAGAACCCGAGCCCACCGGGTTTTGTTAGGAAGTTGCGCTCTCTGGAGGTTATACAACGCAGAACGATTCTCAGACCTTCTCTTAGGCCCAAACCGGCGCAGTCGAGAAGATGTAAAACAGCCGCGGAGGGCAGGGTTACCGGCGCGGGCGGGCGCCCCTCAAAGGGGCAGTGTTAATGGACTCAGCGCATGCATGCAAATCTCCCTCGCGCGCCCAAAAACCTGCACGTCAGCGCACCCATCTTGGACCACTCCGCCGCCTGTGGCCGACCCAGGCGGCACATGCGCGCGCACCATGCATGATGCAGCCGGCAGCCGGCCTGCTCCCAGTGGCACGCGGGGCCTGCTGCGACTGATGCACTAGATTGCATTGGTTACAGGAGGGACCTGCTGACGCAGCTCACGAGCCAGCGAGCACGTACTAGTACGGACGCCCTGCTCTAGACCTCAGGGGCGCGCCACCTGCAGCGCCGACAGCCTACTCTGCGCCTTGGGCTAATAGGCCTTGCTCCCATGGGAGCGCCACCATCTTCTAAACTCAATCTCCTTCCTCTTCAACTGAAATGAAAGTCGGCTTATTGATCCACATACTCCCGTCTTCCCTTCTTTCAATCCAAGGGTGGCCTGGTGGGATTTCGTCCCACCCCCTTGGCTTGATGCCCAGGCTCACATACATCTGCAAACGCTCCCAAAAGTCTGCTATAACTTGCGTTTTAATCCTGCTAATCGCTGTTTCTTCTACCTTGCCTTGTTCCCCTCTGGAGGCAAACAATAGCCTCCTACCGTACTCCATGGCAGGATCGCAGCCAGGCATACAACGTCCCAGATGGGTTGCTGGATAGCCTCGTGTGGCGGTATTACTAGCCACAGATTCTTACGCTCCACTATCAATTCAATTATGTGATCCTCATCACCTATGTCTGTCGCTTCCTGAATATGCAGCCGTAGCGTGCTAGCAATTGTGCACGTGCTGAAATGGTGTGCGCGGTCAGACTGTGCATCCGTCACCCCACATGGGCATTTATGACCTTGCCCTCTGTGCATCGAGAAGCCTGGGAATCCATCCACTGCTAGCCTCCAGAAGGCTTCTTTCTGCTCTGCTTCCCATTTAAGCTTCCACAAGCGTTCATATGTGCTCGAGATGCGTTCCTTGTCCTCTATCGCCATCACTATATCACCTACGTTACCACCAGGGGGTAGCACGGGGTGGGAGGAGGATGCATGCACGGATGGGCGTTATCCCGGATGTCTGTCGCCCCCTCTCTTCACGCTTGCGCTTGTTATACTATATAGCCGCATGGCGCAGCCGGGCTGCGCCTAGAGGTGGAGATTCACGGCACCAGCACACCCGCACGCCCGGCTGCGCACTGCTGTTCAGGGAGGGGGGCTGGCGCCGCGCACTGGACTCCTTCGTGCCCCGCGCTTGCTGATTGGGCCATAATGTTGCCTGCTGATCATATACATGGAGCGGCATGGAGGTCCGGGGGCACGTCTGCGCACGGCGGAGGGGCCTGGCGGACCCCAGTGGCCCTGCGGCGGGCAAGGCGAGGCTGCGTGCGACGGCACGGCCTTGCGAACCTGCGTCGTGCGACTGGTGACCAGTGCGAGTATTTCACAATACAGATATACTATCCATCAATGGTTCATGCAGGACAGGCAGGCTCGGGGCTCGCGACTGGAGTTGTATTCGCATTTTGGGCGCGAGCGCCTTTCCCGCGAGCGACGCAAGGTCAGGCCAAAAGTCGCCACTTTCCTGGCGTCGGGGTCTCCATTTCCCAATCATCATATCCTTCGATGTGAATGACCGCAAACAAGCCACCTCGAAGTGGGGTAGTCCGAATCCTAACGAAATGCGGACCCGCCAAACATGCCGACCTGCCCACTCGCGACCCAGCGATGCGCGCCAGGCCCAGCCAGTACGCTGTGGGCACGCGTATAGGGCCGCAAGCCTGTAACAAGCACGGCATGACATTTGTGAGGCCGCCACACGGACGCTGGGCCCGCCTGCAAGCACTGCGCCATGTGGGGTGGCCGGGCGCCTGGCCCCGGCGTGGCCCGGGCGCTGCTAGTTTTGGCGGGCTGAGTGTGGTCATAGCATCTAATCTCGTGTGGCTTGACATAGCAGGCGGGGCAGCCGCAGCGCACAGCCTCCGCGGCCCTTGCATGGCCCTCGGTGCGCCGCTGCAGGCAGGCGCTGGCGCGCACCCTCGCGCGCCCAAAAACCTGCACGTCAGCGCACCCATCTTGGACCACTCCGCCGCCTGTGGCCGACCCAGGCGGCACATGCGCGCGCACCATGCATGATGCAGCCGGCAGCCGGCCTGCTCCCAGTGGCACGCGGGGCCTGCGACTGATGCACTAGGGGGTAGCACGGGGTGGGAGGAGGATGCATGCACGGATGGGCGTTATCCCGGATGTCTGTCGCCCCCTCTCTTCACGCTTGCGCTTGTTATACTATATAGCCGCATGGCGCAGCCGGGCTGCGCCTAGAGGTGGAGATTCACGGCACCAGCACACCCGCACGCCCGGCTGCGCACTGCTGTTCAGGGAGGGGGGCTGGCGCCGCGCACTGGACTCCTTCGTGCCCCGCGCTTGCTGATGTTAGTAATTGGGGTTAGCGGGAGCAGCTACCCGTGGGGTGGTGCGTCCCGAACTTGGGTGCGAGTGCGCGCCCGCATGTGTGCGGGGTGAGTCATGCGGTGGATCGGCGCCGCGGGGGAGTTAAGCCCCCGTTTGAGCGCGGTCAAAGTTAACTACACACGCACACTCCAACCCCCAACTACTGGCGCCAGGCAGCAACGCTGCATCGTGTGTAAAGCGCCTACTGGCAAAGCAGCTTCGCCGAAGCGTTCCGCCGTCTCAACAGGTTATGAGCCCCGCGCCGCGGTGACCCGCGCGCGGTCGGCAAGCTCTTATCTCTTATTGCTAGTTAGGTAGGATGGGGGAGCCGTCCTCGGGACGGCCGCCGTTCCCTCCGCTGGAGGAGGACGCGAGCAACCTCTTTTCTTGGCTTCCCAACCTTAGAGACTGGCTTGCCACGCGGAAACCGCCACTGTCAGAGTATCTGACAAGCCAGGCGCCCCCTGGCCGCACGCCGCGCGAGTTAGCGGATGAAAGCCAAGCAGCGGTTGGTTGGTTTCGTATGGCGTGCAGTCCCGGCGTCGCACAGGAGCTCGTTGCAGCGCCCGACGTCACGACTGCACTCCTGTTTGTGCGGCAGCTGTACCTAGTAGCAGCGCAGCACAAGCGCATGCAGTTCGACACTCTGCGCAGCAACTTCCAGCTGCTGGAGGGTGAGAGCATTTCGGCATACTTCCTGCGCGCGTATCGCCTGCGGGACCAGATTGCGGCCGTCGGCGGCACCTGGACCGAGGCGGAGATGAGCCTGCGCCTGCTGCGCGGCCTGCCGCAGCCGCAGTATGCCGTCCCCTTCGAGATCTGCATGGCGAATCCTTATCAGTCCCTTGCAGAGCTGCGCGGCTATCTCATGCAGCATGAGCTGCTGCAGCGCGACGAGCAGTCTAACAGCGGCCACATCGGCAACGTCAGCCGCGGCGTTAGCCGCGGCGGCGGCGCCGGCCGCGGCCTGGGCGGAGATGGCGGCGGCGGCCGCGGCGCAGTAGCCGGCGGCGCCGCCGGCAGCAGCAGCAGCAGCATTTGCTACTACTGCGAGCAGCCGGGCCACATCAAGCCCAACTGCGCCGTGCGTCAGGCCGACGTCGCAGCCGGCATTCACCGCGCCAACATCCGGTCGCCTCTGCAGCAGCCGGCGCCGCCGCCGCAGCAGCAGCAGCGCGGTGGTGGCGGCGGGCGCGGCGGCGGCGGCGGGCGCGGCGGTGGTGGCGGCCACAAGCGCGGTAGGGTAGCTCCGGCACCGCCGCCTCCAAGTCCGCGCACGTACTGGTAGTGGGTGGCGTTGACGACTGGGCTGACGAAGGTGTCAGCAGCAGCCTGATCGTCACCCCCCTGGACGCCGAGCCGGCGTGCTCTGGCGTCAGTGGTGGCTGCAGCATGGCCGATGGCGGCGTGCCCAGCGCCGCCGTGACTGGGGACCACGGCGGTAGCAGCAGCACCAGCACATTCGGCTACAGCAGCGCGGCCCACAGCGGCCTCAGCAGCAGTAGCCTCAGCGGCAGCGCCGCGCCTTCCCTGGGCGCTGGCAGCAGCCAGCTGAATCACTCCTACCGCGCAGTCTTCCGTGACTTCGCTAGCGGTAGCAACAGCAGCAGCGCTGGAGCGGGAGTCTCCAGTAGCAGCAGCGGCAGCGCCGGGCCTGCGGGCTCTGGCGGCCGCGCGTTCGTCGTCTGCGGCGGAAGCAGCAGAGGCGACGTGCTGTCCCCCAATGCACGTGGCAGCGGCGGTAGTGCAGCGTCAGGAAGTGTCGGCGGCGCAACCATGGGTGCCGCCGCCTCTGACGTGCCGGTCATCGACTCCGGCACCTTTGCACACATCACGCCGCATCGCCACCTGCTACACGACTTCGCGCGCGGCTCTCGAGTAGGTCAAGTGCTGTGGGGTGATGGCCACAGCAGCCCGGTCGAGGGATCGGGTACCATACGGATGCTCTCTGGGCAGCAGCGCGTTGACGTGACGGGCGTTCTGTGGCTTCCGGACGCCCACCTCACCCTGCTGTCGGTGCGCCGGCTGGTGGTCAGCGGCGCTAAGATAGTATTTGAGGGGGAGTTTGCGACCGTCGCGCTGGCTGGCCGCTCCATCCTTTGCTGCCGCGCGCGCGGCGGTCAGTACCCGCTGTTGGCTTCTGTGCTGCCTGCGTCGCTACTGGCGGCGCCTGTTACGGCGCCACCGGCAGCCGGCGGTGGCCCCGCCGCGCCTCAGGGCAGCAGCGGCGCCGCCGCCGCCAGCAGCAGTGGCAGCGGTACTCATCACTCGGCCGCCGCACCCTGGGGCAGCGGCGGCGCCGCCGCGCCTTCGGGCGGCGGCGGCACTAGTGGCAGCAGCAGTGCCAGCCCCGGCGCTAATAGCAGCAGCAGCAGCGCCGCGGCCGCGCCTTCCGGCGGCGGCGGCGGCAGCAGCTCCAGCTCGCTGACGGCTGCTGGCCTGCATGCTGCGCTCCGACTACATCGCCGGTACGCTCACCTCGGCTGGACTGCGCTGAAGCAGTTGGTGAGCGAATCTCTCGTAACCGGCTTAGATGTGGACATGAACGCCCTCTGCCAGGCAGCCGAGTCAATGTGCAGCACGTGCATCGAGGCCAAGGCGGCCTCTTTGCCTTTTCCCGACAGCAGCAGCAGCGCGCCGCAGCAGCCTCTGGCGCTGGCGCATTCAGACTTGTGCGGCCCCATGCCCGTGACGGGCCGTGGTGGCTCGCGCTATTTTGTCACGCTGCTTGACGACGCCTCAGGCGTGTCAGCTGTCCGGTTGCTGCCCACCAGAGACCACGCTGGCGAGGGGCTGCAGGAGATGATTGGGCAGCTGGAGGCCTGCTGCTCACTGCGCGGCAAGCTGCGCTACCTCCGCAGCGACAATGGGGGTGAATTCGTGGACCAGCAGCTGCAGCAGTGGCTGCGCGACCGCGGCACTGTGCACACGTTCAGCGCGCCGTACACGCCGCAGCAGAACGGAGCCGCTGAGCGGCTCAACCACACGATGATGGACCGCGCCCGCGCGCTGCTGTTTGAAGCGGCGCTGCCCCCTAGCTTCTGGCCGGAGGCAGTTACCTACGCCTGCCACCTGCGTAACTTGAGCCCCTCTTCCAGCGGCGACACCACGCCCTGGGAGGCGTTCACCGGCGCCAAGCCCGATGTCTCCGACTTGCACTGTAACGACGGGAAACTCGCGTCTCGGCGCGTCTCAGCGCGTCCGAGCGCGTCAGGATGCGTCAGGGGGCGTCTGGCCGCGTATCGTGACGCGAGTGCTGAGACGCGAACAGTGACGCGAACTACTTTGAAGGGGACCGGTATGGGCCCATACCGTGGTGCGCACGGTGTTTTACACTAGCCTATACTGCTATTGCGACAAATGTAGCCTTGCCCGGCAGTATGTGGGCTGTCATGGGCAGATTGGCCCCTGCACCTGCGCCTGCTGCCGCCAGCCCCTGCACCCCGCCTGGCCCTGCACCCGGGCGGGCTGGCCAGCCCCACCCCTGCCCCGTCGCCCCAACCAACCTTTAGGCGCAGTTCAGCCAGCCTGCGCCAGCCAGCCGATATGTGCCGATACTGCTTACAACAAGCCTATAAGCCTAGATACAGTAAGCAAAGGCATTGGCACAGGCGAGCATCGGTGACACCGGTGCAATCGGTCGCCCACCACCAAGTGTTTGCCCCTTGCCTCGTTTGACCTCTATTCTCTTGTAAACATAAACATGACTGACGAACTCATGAATCACTCATGATACGTCTGCCAACGGGCCTTGTTCCGTTGGTGGCGGCCTGGGGCCTTCAGAGCGCGCTTCACAGCGGGCTTGTATGGCTCCAGGCCGACCAACCCACCTCAGCGCTTACTGCGCACGTAGTGCTGTCAATGTTAACATTAGTGTTAGTTCTGGCGGCTCTGGCAACGGTTCACCTGAGCTTTGCTCCTCGCGCTATCAGCCAAAGTTCACAAACGGAAGAGCTACAAATCTTCATTAGGCTTCCTTCAGGGCAACTCGTCACGTTCGTGGGACCTGTCGATGCCACTGTGGGCTCTGTCTTCGACTTTATCGCTTCCACGACCCTCTTCCATCTAGATAACAGCCGGATATGGCGCTTGGTCGCGCGCGGCGGCGACACGCTGCTGGAGCGTTCGACCGTGCTGTCACGTCGTGGCCTAGCGTCCGGTTCCGAGCTGCAAGTGCTCGCAGTGCGTCTCATGCATCGCGTGTGTGTGAGACGCGGCGCGTCTAGGGTATCAGGGTAGCGTCTGGTGTGACGCATCGCGTTAGCTAAGACGCGCTTCCATGCAATTGTACCGCGTCACGACTCGCGTTCCATTGCGTCTCGCAGACGCAGTGAATCGCGCTATCTGCAATGGTGCCCCGCTTCACTGTTTCTGGCTGCGTCCCCATCGCGTCTCTCCCGCGTCTCCCCCGCGTTTCCCCCTGAACGCGCAGCGTCTCGGCGCGTCTGACACCGCGTCTCACAGGTCAGACGTGGCCCAGACGCGCCCAGACGCGGTTTCCCGTTGTTATAGTGTGTGCACCTTCGGCTGCCGCGTCTTCGTGACGACACCGGCCAACCAGCGCGACAAGCTCAGCCCGCGTGCCAGCGTCGGCACGTACCTGGGCCTCCAGCGTAACACCGCTGCGTCGCGCGTTCTGGTCGGCAGCAAGGTGGTGGTGAGCCGGGACGTGCAGTGGGACGAAGACGTACGGGGTCCGGCGTCTCGGCTGGCGGGCGTGCCGTTCGGCGTGACAGCGGGCGGTAGCGGTGGGGGCGGCAGCGATGACGCTGCTGCAGTGCCCTCGGCCGGCACAGCGCCGCCGGCGCCTGACATGGCGCCGGCGGAACCGGCCGCTGGCAACCCCCACCCCACCGCGCCGCCGGTGCCCCCTCCGGTGCCGGCGGCGGGGCCTTCTCGGCCCGCCACCCGCAGTCAGCGTCTCCCGCTCATGCCGCCTCTCGCGCCGGTCACTGCTGCTGCCGCATCCGCGGCGGCGGGTGGCGGTGGTGGTGGCAGTAGCAGCGCCGCGGCGGCTGCGGCAGCGGCAGCTCAACAGCTGTTTGAGAACGACAGCGATGACGAGCAGCCTGTGCTGGCGCCACCGTCAGATGATGAGGAGGCCTACGGCAGCAGCACTGCTACGGCTGCGGATACGGCGGCTGCGGACACGGACGAGCCCAGCAGCTACGCTGAGGCCATGAGAGGGCCTAATGCTGCGAAGTGGCGCGGTGCCATGGAGGAGGAAATGAAGTCCCAGTGGGCCAATACCACCTGGCGGCTGGAGGTGCCGCCGCCGGGTGTGCGCCTGCTGGGCAACCGCTGGGTGTTTAAGGTGAAGACGCAGCCGGATGGCTCCAAGCGCTTCAAGGTGCGCCTGGTAGTCAGGGGCTACGCCCAGCGGGAGGGCATAGACTACGGCGAAGTGTTTGCTCCCACCGGTCGCTTTGTCTCGCTGTGGGCCATTGCGGCCATTGCCGCCCGCCGCGGCCTGCTGCTGCACCAGATGGACTTCATAACCGCCTTCCTCAATGGCGAGGTTGACGAGGAGCTGTGGATGCAGCAGCCGGAGGGATTTGAGACCGGCGACGGCGACGGCGGAGGTGCCGGCGGCGGCGATGGCGCTGGCGGGGACGGCAGCGGCGGTGCGGGCCGCCGCAGCCAGCCGCTGGCATGCCGCCTGCTGAAGTCCGTGTACGGGCTGAAGCAGGCGCCGCGCTGCTGGTACCGCAAGCTGAGTGAGGGGCTGGAGCGGATCGGCTTCACGCCGGCCACAGCGGATCCCGCGCTGTTCGTGCGGCATGACGAGGCGGGCCCCGTCTACGTGCTGGTGCACGTGGACGACCTGATGATTGCCGCCAGCTGCCCCGTGCAGCTGGCGGCGGTCAAGTCCGCCATCGGAGACCGCTTCCAGGTGCGTGACCTGGGAGAGGTCAGCATCTACCTGGGCATGGAGATTCAGCGAGAGCCCAGCACCGGCGATATTCTGATGCTGCAGCGCCGGTACATCAGCGACCTGCTGCGGCGGCACCGCATGGCTGACGCCAAGCCGCGCAGCCTGCCCCTGCCGCCGGGCACACGTGTGCTGGCGGCGAGCGCCGAGCAGCCGGCGCTGGCGGATGGTGGCCCGTACCGCTCGCTCATCGGCGAACTGAACTACCTCGCCGTGAGCACCCGGCCCGACATTGCCTTTGCGCTGAGCCTGCTCGCGCGGCACATGGCGGCGCCGACCAAGGTGCACCTCGAGCTGGCGCTGGGCGTGCTGCGGTATCTGAAGGGCACCGCTGATATGGGCCTGCGATTTAAGGGGCCGCCTGACGGAGGCGTGGCTGACGTTGGCGGCGGCGACGGAGTCAGCCCCTTCAGTGGCTACTGCGATGCCGACTGGGCGGGCGACCCCATGACGCGCCGTTCGCAAACCGCCTTTGTCTTCGACTTGTGCGAGACGGCGGTCAGCTGGTGCAGCCAGCAGCAGCGCACTGTCGCTGCCTCGTCAGTAGAGTCCGAGTACCAGGCAGCGGCTGCAGCGACCAAGGAGGCGCTGTGGCTGCGGAAGCTGGCAGCGGACCTGGGGCTGAGCAGCGGAGCCGTCATCATCCGCAGCGACAGCCAGGGCGCGCTCAGCCTGGCGCGCAACCCCATTGCCTCATCGCCGCTGTCGAAACATATCGACATCCAGCACCACCTGGTGCGCGAGCGCGTGGCGCGCGGCGAGGTGTCGGTGCAGTACTGCCCGACGGAGGAGATGACGGCAGACGCGCTGACCAAGGCGCTGCCCTCAGCGAAGTTCATCAACTGCCGCGCGGCGATGGGTGTCAGCACCTAAGGGTTCTGTCAAGGACAGACGTCGCTGAGGCGACATGTTAGTGGGGATGTCAGCCGTATGGGACCATGCTTGAGTTCTGCCAATGTGCAGCAAGGCGGAGGCCTAGCGCTATGAAGGGCAGATATGCCAGACGGTGGTTTCCACGAGGGGGAGATAACTCCTTCTCTACGGCTGTTAACTGGTGACGTGGATTTCCCCCTGTTATCAGTTAGCTGTCTGTGGACGGTTTGCTGTTGGACCCAGTTCGGTCCGAGGGGGAGTGTTAGTAATTGGGGTTAGCGGGAGCAGCTACCCGTGGGGTGGTGCGTCCCGAACTTGGGTGCGAGTGCGCGCCCGCATGTGTGCGGGGTGAGTCATGCGGTGGATCGGCGCCGCGGGGGAGTTAAGCCCCCGTTTGAGCGCGGTCAAAGTTAACTACACACGCACACTCCAACCCCCAACTACTGGCGCCAGGCACAGTGCCCGTATCATGTAGATGGCTTTGGGCCCCCGGCGTCTACACAGCGTAGGTGACCCCTCCCGCGCCATCTACACCTCGAAACATTTTCCTAGGGGCACGCCCCCAAAACCCCCAAACCATCTACGCTCCCTGTCTAAAAGACCGCCAAACCCGCCCAAACCGTCTACGCTCCGTAGATGCCGAAACCCAAACCCAAAAAATTTTCTCCGCCTTCGGCGGATTTTGGGCAAATTTCTACAGCGTAGATGGAAGATACGAGCACTGGCCAGGCAGCAACGCTGCATCGTGTGTAAAGCGCCTACTGGCAAAGCAGCTTCGCCGAAGCGTTCCGCCGTCTCAACAGCTGATTGGGCCATAATGTTGCCTGCTGATCATATACATGGAGCGGCATGGAGGTCCGGGGGCACGTCTGCGCACGGCGGAGGGGCCTGGCGGACCCCAGTGGCCCTGCGGCGGGCAAGGCGAGGCTGCGTGCGACGGCACGGCCTTGCGAACCTGCGTCGTGCGACTGGTGACCAGTGCGAGTATTTCACAATACAGATATACTATCCATCAATGGTTCATGCAGGACAGGCAGGCTCGGGGCTCGCGACTGGAGTTGTATTCGCATTTTGGGCGCGAGCGCCTTTCCCGCGAGCGACGCAAGGTCAGGCCAAAAGTCGCCACTTTCCTGGCGTCGGGGTCTCCATTTCCCAATCATCATATCCTTCGATGTGAATGACCGCAAACAAGCCACCTCGAAGTGGGGTAGTCCGAATCCTAACGAAATGCGGACCCGCCAAACATGCCGACCTGCCCACTCGCGACCCAGCGATGCGCGCCAGGCCCAGCCAGTACGCTGTGGGCACGCGTATAGGGCCGCAAGCCTGCAACAAGCACGGCATGACATTTGTGAGGCCGCCACACGGACGCTGGGCCCGCCTGCAAGCACTGCGCCATGTGGGGTGGCCGGGCGCCTGGCCCCGGCGTGGCCCGGGCGCTGCTAGTTTTGGCGGGCTGAGTGTGGTCATAGCATCTAATCTCGTGTGGCTTGACATAGCAGGCGGGGCAGCCGCAGCGCACAGCCTCCGCGGCCCTTGCATGGCCCTCGGTGCGCCGCTGCAGGCAGGCGCTGGCGCGCACCCTCGCGCGCCCAAAAACCTGCACGTCAGCGCACCCATCTTGGACCACTCCGCCGCCTGTGGCCGACCCAGGCGGCACATGCGCGCGCACCATGCATGATGCAGCCGGCAGCCGGCCTGCTCCCAGTGGCACGCGGGGCCTGCGACTGATGCACTAGGGGGTAGCACGGGGTGGGAGGAGGATGCATGCACGGATGGGCGTTATCCCGGATGTCTGTCGCCCCCTCTCTTCACGCTTGCGCTTGTTATACTATATAGCCGCATGGCGCAGCCGGGCTGCGCCTAGAGGTGGAGATTCACGGCACCAGCACACCCGCACGCCCGGCTGCGCACTGCTGTTCAGGGATGGGGGCTGGCGCCGCGAGGGGGTCGGCTGCCAATCTTTCGACGTAAACGGAGCACAAGACTGCTAGGAAGGCACGCCAATGATGACCTGCCTCCTGACCAAACAAAATTTAGAGCATGTTCCTTCATGCCAACCCCACAAGTGCCTGTACAGTGCCCTCCACGGGCGCGACATGCCCGCACGGTAGGCCGGGCAGGCTCTACCATGCCAACACACTGCGATTTCCCACCCGCCTTCCCGTCCTGATCTGGCCGCACTCATCACGCTGCTGTTGGAGCCCTGGGCTGCAGGATCTTGATTGACGCTGCGAGGAGCATGAAAGCTAGCCGCTTTGTGCCCTGGCCCCAGGCCGCCCCTAGGCAGGGATTTCGCCCTGGCTTACCCACGAACTGGTGGCCGAAGCCGGCATTGCCTTGGCAAGTTGCTGGCAACTGTTCCAAGGTATGATGGATGGTGGATGGGTTTCACAATTGAGTGCATTTGACAATCGTTGGACTCCACAGCCATGTTTGTCCCGTAGGCGCTGCGCTGTAGTTTGCTAAGCACGACCTTGTATAACGAGCCGGTTAGAACCTGTATCAACTCGCCCCAGAGTCCCGGAGGCTCTAGTGTTGATTCAGGACTGTGGTGTTTGCAACTCTTGGCAACCCTTCACGGCAGCTTGCGCAATCATTCAAGCTGTAAGCAAGCTATGGTGGAATGCTCGATTTCGATTTGTCCTTGAAGAAGAGCTCTTGCTGGGACGCGGGTTCGGCTTTTAGCTAATGCGATGGCACGTCGACCCCTACTGAGCTCCATGGAATATGGACTGCCTCACGGTCCGCCGAGGGCGGCCGCTGGTCCAAGCAGGTCCAAGCGGCTAGGACCTCGCTCGCCATGTTGGTCGCCATGGAGCTCGAGGCAGTCAATTTCGATTCCCCTCCTTTGCCCTGCCAGATACACACATGGTCGATTGCATTATTATCACGCACTATACCTCTAGCCGCTCTGGAGGGGCCGATGCGGTTGAGCAGCGGCTGAGCGAAAGCTATGATAAAGAAGGGCAGTGCTGGATGCAAGGACAGAATCACATCCATATAGCGAGCGGTGTTAGTATTACTTCTGGTTTGATTATGAAAGCATCCGAGGAGAGCGACAACTCCATGTACCAGACCCTGATAAAATACAGCATCTGCACCTCCAGTTTGGTTAATCGTGCAGTTTGCATCTTGGCCTGCATGGCGTTCAGGATCTAGACGCATTGCTAGCGCGGGAATGCACGTCGTGCTCAGCACCTTCTCGTCGCACAAAACAACAGTTGCATGGGTTCCCAGGTGGCAACAGTACTGGAGGCTGGCAGCAGCCCAGGAATGTGGCGCCAAGGGTGGCAAAGGCGCGGTGAAACACAGGAATCGAGTCACAGGCCAAGAGACGGAGGCGCTGGTGTTTCACGGTGTTCCCAGGGTCGTTTCGGATGCCGCGTACCCCGCTCCTCTCTGTGCCAGCCGTCCGCCAGCCCAGTTTGCTCAAAGGCTTTCTATGTGATGGGTCAGCGGCGCCACCCCACAGCCCGCGGCAGTTACCGTCCATTTGAGGCTGTTTGAGGTAACATGTCCGCTTTCGCTCTCTATTATGACGACGCTAGCGATGACAACCTCTTCTGGCGGCCTGGTCGCAAGGGGGTTGTGGCCCCCATCCCGTTCGGTTGGGGCTGGCAACGGTCGATTTGGACACCCCGCACCCCTGGGTGGCATCATGGGTGGCGTTCCTGATGGCATGTCCATCGAGTGTAGGGCGGGGCGTTTGTGGTTTGTGCAGTAGCAGATTGCATTGGTTACAGGAGGGACCTGCTGACGCAGCTCACGAGCCAGCGAGCACGCACTAGTACGGACGCCCTGCTCTAGACCTCAGGGGCGCGCCACCTGCAGCGCCGACAGCCTACTCTGCGCCTTGGGCTAGTAGGCCTTGC